>JBBJLR010032481.1:0-12537 GCA_037577145.1 Brachypetersius gabonensis
CACTACTGCGTTACAGCAAAAAGTAATACGTTACTGTAATACATTACTTTTGTAACGCATTACTCCCAACACTGGTCGTGATGAACAAGTCTAAATACATTAGTAAGTTAACACAGAACCAATTGGAACACAGGTAATGATGAGGAAAACAAGGCAGGAGTAAGCAGTGCTTACCTAGTTAAATTGTAACATGTGTGTAGGTAGTGCAGTGTGGGAAGATACAATTCATGGGTCCAATGTGACCCCTGGTGGTCACAGGCGGGTACTGGTCCCCTATTCCGGAGAGACCAGGCAGGAGTCGGGCCAGTGCCAAGATAACAGTCCATCAGTCTGGTGCAACCCTTGACGGTCGCAGGCGGGTACTGGTCCCCTGTTCCGGAGTGAACAGGCAGGGATCATGACAGTACCCCCTCCCCAACGCGCCACTCCGGGGTGCCGAGGAGAAGCTCCCAGCCCTTCGGCCAGAAAGAAGAGCGTGAGAGATGAGACAGACGCAACAGCCAGAGCGGCAGAGGAGCTAGAGGGGCTGGCAGACCTTGTTGCAGCGGGGCCGAGGCGGTTGTCTCATCTGGCGTGGGGAGGACATCGGCTGGTTCGGCATCCGACGACGGGGTCAGGATCGTCAGTTCGGGGGCCTGCGCTGGGATCCGGACGGTCGAGGTGGACTCTTGCACTGGGTCTGGAGCGCCTGATGCTTGATCCGGTGCTGGATGTGGAGCGCCTGACAGGGAGGCCGACGCTTGACAAGGTGCATCCGGCAGGGAGGCCAACACTCGAGAGGGAAAGTCCGGTGGTGCAGCCGACGCAGGAGAGGGAGCGTCCGGCAGGGCAGCCAACACTGGAAGAAAGGTATCCGGGGGAGGAGATGATGCTGGCGGAGGCATGTCTGGCAAGGAGGTAGTAGAGAGGGCAGTCATGGTCGTCTCCTGGTACAGTCCTATCCGTGAGTCACCTGGTCTCGTCTTCGGGTTGAAGTCCATGGGGGGGTGCACTTGGTAACCTGTCAGAGTCTAAACAAATCAGCAGAGACTCAGTTACGCGGTCGGGGTCGGCAGTAGTCAATGGGGGTTCAGAGGGAATGTCCGAGTCAGAGTCCGTCCGTGCGTCCAAGTCAGGGTCTGTCTGTGAAGAGTTTGTTGTGTCGTACTTGTCGAGGTCAGTCAGTGATGTCGTGGGCAGTGAGTCAAGTCCCAAGTTTGGTGAAGAGGAGGATCGGCGCGTGTCAGGGAAGAAGTCCAGCAGTAAGAAGGTTCGTTCGGTGGCACAGTCGGGATCAGTAAAGGTGGGGACTGGAAGCGTGTCAGGGTGGGAGGCAGTCGGTGGGGTCACGGCTATGAGATACTTAGTGTGGTCTGTCAGCTGGGCAGCAGTCACGGTGTCAGTGTCGCCAGATGTTTGCGAGGGAACATGACCATCGTCACGGCAGGGGTCAATCACAGAAACAGGTCCGTTGTGAAGCTCTGGTTCAGTCATGGGTTGGATTGGCATGCGGGCAGTACGAGAGAGATTCAGAGGCGGAGTTGGCGGGGGGTTGTGGTCAAAGACGAGCATGGTCTAGGGGTCAAAGTCGGTCAGCGCGTGAACAGGTCTGATGCCAGGAAAGGAGCCCGTCAAGTGCATGGATGCGCGCGTTTTGGGTAGGTCCGTCAGAGTGATGACCAGTCTGTCGTCGAAGTTAATGTCAGTCGGCTGGACCAGCTGGAGGAACTGAGAGGCCGGCTGGACCGGCTGGAAGGACTGAGAGGCCAGTCGGAGGGACTGAGAAGCCGTCTGGACTGGTTGGAGGAACTGAGAGGTGGGCTGGACCGGCTCGAGGGACTGGGAGGCCGACTGAAGGGACAGAGAGGCCAGCAGGACCGGCTCGAGGGACTGGGAGGCCGACTGAAGGGACAGAGAGGCTGGCAGGAGGGACTGAGAAGCCGGCTGGAGGGTCAGCGAGGCCGGCTGGACCGGCTGGAGGAACTGAGAGGCCGGCTGGACCAGCTGGAAGGACTGAGAGTGCGGCTGGAGGGGCTGAGATGCCATTTGGAGGGACCGGGAGGCCGGCTGGACCAGCTGGAGGGACTGAGAGGCTGGCTGGACCGGCTCGAGGGACTGGGAGGCCGGCTGAAGGGACAGAGAGGAATAAGACGAGGGGATATTGGCTGGCAGGTGGAGACAGTGTGTCAGGGCTGCCCCTGCCCCTTCTCCCATTTCTCGTCCTCCTTTTCCGGTTCCTCCTCCTTCTAGGAGGGGCGAGGGAAACCGAGGCAATGTCACTAAGGGCCACTCTAACCGGAGGGTCCTCCGGGCACCCACTCCACAAGTGGGTGTACTCCTCATCCTCCGAATTAACGGAGGGGTATCCCCCTGGTGGCTTCCACGGGCGTCCGTGCCATCCGTAGAGGCATTCCTTGTCCTCCGAACTAACGGAGGGGTATTCCCCAGGGTGTCCCACGGGCGCCACTGTCAGCCGTACGTGTACTCCGCATCTTCCAAAGGGGAATCCATGCGGTTGTAGTGGCTCCTCCTCATCTGAGCTGTCATAGGCCAGCCGCCAAGAGGCTTCTGAGGCGAGCTTAGGTGCCTGAGAGGGGACGACAACATTCTGTCACAACACTGTTCTGTCGGAGGTGAGCAAGATGTGAAGCACCATTGTGGACTGCCATTCTCAAGAAGGGTTTATTTATAGGTACGTTTCTAATACAAAAACAAGGGGCCAAGTCTAAGCATCACAACAGAACAGGAGCAAAGCAAGTCAAGTTGAATGGTATGCTGTCGTGATGAACAGAAAAGTGAGACAAGTCTAAATACATGAGTAAGTTAACACAGGACCAATTGGAACACAGGTAATGATGAGGAAAACAAGGCAGGAGTGAGCAGTGCTTAACTGGGTGATTCGTAACAGGTGTTTAACTGGGTGATTCGTAACAGTGTGGGGAGATACAGTTCATGGGTCCGATGCGACCCCTGGTGGTTACAGGCGGGTCCTGGTCCCCTATTCCGGAGAGACCAGACAGGAGTCGGGCCAGTGCCAAGATAACGGTCCATCAGTCTGGTGCAACCCTTGACGGTCGCAGACGGGTCTCCTGTTCCGGAGTGAAAAGGCAGGGATCGTGACAATAAGTAGGTTTTGGTCAGTTCTAGATACACTACTGACTGTAGGGCTATGGTGTAGGCATGTTTTAGTCAGTTCTAGATACATTATTACAGTACTATGATATACCTGGGGAAAAAAATCTGCGTCTTTTTACAATGCATTAATAATTTACCATTTATTTTAATAATGAATGCTTTCAGACAGTTCTGACTCATGTCTGTTTATATCTTATATCTATTATTTTAATATTTTAATTATGCCAATTTTTTTCTGCCAATTTTAATAAGAACACAAAAAGTTTGTGAATTCAGGTTTGTGTTTTGTCTTTTAAAATAAAGGACCCTTCACTTTTCATACCAAAAATGTTTAATCTGCACTCTCTGGTGGTTCTCTTCTGTACTGCACACCATGTTCTCCTGCCCGCTGAGTAGAAGAGGAACAGATTCGTTTTTCTGATTAATCTCACCAAGAAAATTAGAATAATCCATTTCCATTCCTCTTTTAGCTCGCAGGTCTCAGAAGTCACAGCAGAGCTTTTAAATTTGTCAGAAAAAAACAGAGAAAGAAATTCCCGTGCAAAGAGTGGCATAAACGTAAAATTATAGTTTACTACAATAAAATAATTCTTTCACTTCAAGAGACAAAAACAGTGCTGTGGGGCATATCTCTATTCAGCATCAGCTTTTAGAGTGATGTAAGTGAGGCTGAGCAGGGTGGTGGTGGCCTAGTGGTAGGATGCTTGCCGCCGGACCAAAAGGTCACAGGTTCGAATCCCACCTCCAGCACACCACCACTGGGTCCCTGAGCAAGACCCTTAACCCCAAGTTGCTTCAGGGAGACTGTCCCCTGTAATTAGAGAATGGCAGTCGCTTTGGATAAAAGCGTCTGATAAATGCCATAAATGTAAATGAGCTCAAAACACTTCTTATAACTCCTTACAAAGGCCTAGAGGGCGGGGTTCAACTGCTAGAAATATGTTACTACCATGTTTTTAGTGACATCACAACCATGCGATGCAATTGCAAAAAGCAAAAGACTCTGGACTGTACTGCACTCGACGTCTCGCGTGTTTAATTCATACAAAAATACTCCGACATGGGACTCCCCCCCGGACTCCCAAAATCTCCCCTCCGCTACGGGTATCGTCCTCCTTCCATTCCAGTCCCCTTGACACTATGTTCCATGTTCTCCCCACTTTAAAAATGCTTTCGACACCCCTGACTTAAAGAGTCACCCTGAATTTAAATATAGCTATCTCCTTATTCTCACTTCATCAGTTTAACCCCGCCCACTCATGCACTGATTCGCCAACACCTTCACTGGTTAAAAACTTGTGTTGGATTACACAAAGATCTCAATTCATCAGAACACCCAGTACCTCACCTGGAGCTGTGATTGCTCACATTGTGATTTGTTAGAGGCTCATTTGAATATTGTAGCCTGTAATATCAGTTTTGGTGACCCCAATATCACCATGACAACTAACAAATGATGTATTGTACAGCTCTAGTTTTTGGTGACACCGGCTCTTTATTTGAAACTGTGTGTGTGTGTGTGTGTGTGTGTGTGTGAGTGTATGTGGATTAGGAGAAGCTCAGAGAAAAAAGCCTTTCACACGCATCACTTACTCTGAGCTGGGCTTTCTCATCTCAGTTCTGTTTATTTAGCATTACAGATACATGGCTAGAGGTCCTGAGTTTCTAAAACGGAAAGTAAGATACACAAGTGCTGTGTGTGATTTTTCTCTCTCTTTAAAAAAAAAAACAGCTGCAGGCTCCATCTGGAAGCTCTTCCAGGGTTCGGATTCTGCTTTCGGTTTTGTTTTTAGCCCAAAGTTGCTCAACCTGCTCCTGAAATCACTTAACATTTCAGACCCCCTCCCCTCAGTCTCTCGATATGCTCATTAAAAGCCACTTATGAAAATTCAACCATCAAAGCCCCCCAAGTGTTTCCCAGATGCGATCAATCAGCCAAAACATTAAGGTCTCAAGTCTGCTTTTTCAACCCTGGAATTTCCCAGGCCAGTGGACGCTTGTACAATGCAAATTTTCCACTCGTTCGACTAATAAAGATGTATCTTATCTTACCCCACCTATAAGCTCAGGCTGAGGTATGTTAGTGTAGCAAACTATATATTGAAGCTTGCGTTTAGTGCATGTTTAGAGATTACAGTGAGTCATATGATACCAGAGACCACATAAGCAAGACTATCAGTGAGGGTCTACTTTAGTGTCCAGAACAGAAAGCAAATCCCTCAGAGAACTTCAGAAAGATCTGCAGCTGCTTGGTTCCACTCTGAAGAAAAGTGTGAAGGCAGCCCTGTTACACACTGTCACGATTATGTTCCGTTTGCACAGCGAGTAAGAGCACCAGAGCAGACCTCGTTACTTCATAATCCAGGTTTTTAATACAGGAGACAACATACAGCACAAGAGAAGGAAGACACAATCTGAGGGTATGTTAGCATGAGAAACAATGGGAGAAAGTGACTTTAAATACATGTGAGACAGGACAAGGAACCAGTAGAAACTTAGAAGGAACAGAAACAGGTGAGGTGAATGATGGCCAAGTGATTATCTACAGGGGGCCGGTTAATTTCCAAAGGAAGTCCATGGGGCCAATGCGAGCCCCAGTGGTCGCAGGGGGTACTGTTCCAGAGTCCACAGGCCTGACTAAGACAGTACTCCCCCCTCTATTAGCCACCCTGGGGCGCTAAGACGGACACCCCCAGCCCATCAGATGAAACTAAGGGGGGAGCGCAAGAAACCAGTCTGAGAGAAAAAAGAAACCTCCAAGGCGGAGGAGGAGGAGGAGGAGCCGGCAGATCTCGCTTTTGTAGATGCGAGGCAAGTGTCCCCCCCAGTGTGGATGTCGAACAGGCCGGTTTGGAGTCCGGTTCGGAAGTCTGGACGGAAGGGACTGGCAGCTGCTCCGTAGTGGAGCCGCCCGGTGCAGGGTCCGGCGGCTGGGCAATAACTGGACCGCCCAGTGCAGGGACTGGCGATTGGTCAGTAGCAGGACCACCTGGTGCAGGGTCCCGCAGCTGATCAGCAGCAGGGCCGCCTGGTGCAGGGTCCGGTGACTGGCCAGTAACAGGGCCGTCCGGTGCAGGGTCCGGCAGCTGGTCAGTAGAGAAGTCATCAGAGCAGACTGGAGAGGCTGAGAAGTCGTCAGGACAGACTGGGGCGACTGAGAAGTCGTCAGGGCAGACTGGAGCGGCTGAGAAGTCGTCAGGGCAGACTGGAGCGTTTGAAAAGTCATCAGAGCAGACTGGAGCGGCTGAGAAGTTGTTAGGGCAGACTGGAGCGGCTGCAAAGTCATCTGGGCTGACTGGAGCGGCTGCGAAGTCGTCTAGGTTGGCCGGAATGGCTGCAAAGTTGTCAGGGCAGACTGGAGCAGTTGAGAAGTCATCCGGACAGACTGGAGTGGATGAGAAGTTGTCAGGGCAGACTGGAGCGGCTAAGAAGTTGTTAGGGCAAACTGGAGCGGCTGCAAAGTCATCTGGGCTGACTGGAGCGGCTGCGAAGTCGTCTAGGTTGGCCGGAGTGGCTGCAAAGTTGTCAGGGCAGACTGGAGCAGTTGAGAAGTCATCCGGACAGACTGGAGTGGATGAGAAGTCGCCAGGGCAGACTGGAGTGGCTGAGAAGTCGCCAGGGCAGACTGGAGCGGCGGAGTAGTTGTCAGGGAAGACTAGAGTGGCTGAGAAGTCATCCGGGCAGACTGGAGTGGCTGAGAAGTTGTCTGGGCTGACTGGAGCGGCTGAGGAGTCCTCTGGTCTGAGGCTAAGTGGCACTGAACGGCCCTGTCGGACTGTGTGGAGCTGGAGTTAGTGGAGCTGGAATGAGAGGAGCTGGATCGAGTGGAGTTGGATCGAGTGGAGTTGGATCGAGTGGAGCTGGATTGAGTGGAGCTAGATTGAGTGGGGTTGGAATGAGTCAGGCTGGAATAAGTGGAGCTGGAGTGAGTGAAGCTGGAGTGAGTGGAACGGGAGTGAGCGGAACTGGAGTAAATGGAACTGGAGTGAATGGAACGAGAGTGAATGGAACTGGAGTAAGTGGAGCTGGAGTGAGTGGAGCTGAAGTGATTGAAGCTGGACTTTGTGTAGTGGAACTGTGAGAGTCTGAAATGAATGGAGTTGGGGGGTTGAGACGAAGTTCAATTCTGAGGCTGAGTTGAATAGTCTCTTCCAGCGTTTTTGGGAAGCAAGTCGTTGGTAAGTTCGCTTTGGATCCTGGGATCCAATCCTCCGCAATACGTGTAGATGATGAACTCGCCTCCCCACATTTCTTCGTTCACCAAGGTGATACTGAACTTCTCTGCATATTCTCTCACTGAGCAATCACCTTGGACGATGTTAAAAAGTCCGGGTGATGAGGAGCGTGTCCCGACCCTTGGTGAAGAGCGCGCCGCAGCCATAATCAGCGCGGGGAGAAGAGACAATTTAGTCAGCAATGGGCAAAGAGGTGGAGCCGGCGACAAGGAGAGAAGACATGAAACCGGCACTGGGGAGAGAAGAACTGAAGCCTGTGGCGAAGAGAGAAGAGTTGAAGCTGGCGGCAAAGAGAGGTCGGGAGCTGGAGGATCCGCAGGCATGACGAGAGGTCATCAGGGGATCCGCGTTTTTAAAGGACACTAACAGGGCAGCCCTGTTACACACTGTCACGATTATGTTCCGTATGTACTGCGAGTAAGAGCACCAGAGCAGACCTCGTTACTTCATAATCCAGGTTTTTAATACAGGAGACAACATACAGCACAAGGGAAGGAAGACACAATCTGAGGGTATGTTAGTGTGAGAGACAATGGGAGAAAGTGACTATAAATACATGTGAGACAGTACAAGGAACCAGTAGAAACTTAGAAGTAACAGAAACAGGTGAGGTGAATGATGGCCAAGTGATTATCTACAGGTGGCCAGATCATTTCCAAAGGAAGTCCATGGGGCCAATGCGACCTCCAGTGGTCACAGGGGGTATTGTCTCAGAGTCCACAGGCCTGACTGAGACAGACACTCCCAACCTGTTAATTGGGGTTGTATAATGATATCTGGTGGGGTATAGTGATTATTGGTGGGGTATATTTATAATTGGTGAGGTATAATGATATCTAGTGAGGTAGATTGATAATTTATGGGATATAATGATAATTGGTGAGGTATATTGATATTTGGTGGGGTATAACAAGTATTGAAGAGGTACATGGGTGCCGGAACCATTATATATTTATAATTGGTGGGGTGTATTGATAATTGGTGGAAAATATTGATAAATGGGGGGGTGTATTGATAATTGGTGGGAGATATTTATAATTAGTGGGGTCTCTTGATAAATGCTGGGGAGTATTTATAATAGAAAAAAAGTAAAAGCGACAATTCAGTCATACGTGAACACACCACAAAATACTTCCTCTGCATTTAAACCCATTCACCAAGTGAAGCAGTGGGCAGCTAAGAACACACCGCTCAGGGTACCTCAGAGAGGCCTAGCGGTCTTGGGAACCAAACCCACAACTTCCAGATCACAGTGCGAATGCCCTAACCACTAGGCTACCAGCTACCCCTAATTGGTGGGGTATACTTGTACTTGGTGAGGAATACATATAATTGGTGGGTTATTCTGGTAATTGGTCAAATCTAGCCTTCAGGTATAAGCCGCTAAGCTCCAGCACTAAAGCTGAAGAAGCAGAATGCAGACAGTGAACATGTCTTGGCTGATTTGGGGTCAGTGGAGGGAAACTGGGGGGAACTGATTTTTGGCAGAACTTTAAGAAAAAGAGTGCAAGCACTGCACCAGCATGTTCCTAGATCTTACATAACACACTCATCACACACATAAACACTTATAAACTCACACACAAACACACATGTACACACACACAAACACCCTCTCTGCGCTTCCTGGCACAGTAAAAAGCCCTTTTGGGGGAATTCCATAGCTAACAATTCAGAGCCAAAATGTCTCAGAACTTCAGCTTGGGGAGGGAGAGGCTACCCTTTATATCGAATGACAGGAGAAGGGGAAGGACATAGACAAATGGCCAAAAAAACAAATATAAGAAAAATGCATACACATGGTCCTCAAGTTACGACAGTCTCGACATACTACGTATCAAGTTTACGACACTCACTCCCACTCCCACTCGGTTTACACAGGTAGTCTCGTTCTTACGGACTACGTGGGCAAACTAGTTTGGTTGTGCGCAGTGGAAGAATACGCAGTAACACGTTGTGAGGGAGATATTATATTTTTACAACTGTGTTAAGATCAGTAAGGGGCTTAGTCTAGGGTGTGTTTTGACTTGCACCAAAACTCAGGTTACATCACTGTCGAAGGAACGGATCTGTTGCATAAGATAAGATAAGATAAGATAAGATAAGATAAATCTTTATTATCATTGTCACTTTTCAATGATGGTGCAGTCGACTCAATGTGAGGCATATAGTTAAGGCAGAAATAAAATAAGACAGAGTATACAAATAATATACAAATTGCACTGTAGAATGAACATGAAAATACAAAATACAAATTGCACTGGATTTTTAGAGTCTATTGCACATTATGGAGACATTGGAAATGGCTGACAGTTCTATTTTGAGTTCAGGTTCATGATTGGTTTTGGATAATAGCTGTTTTTAAGGTTTGTTCTGGTTATCATTGCTCTGTGACTGGATAGAGAAGAGACAATGACCGGGGTAAGATGAGTCCTGAGAAATGTCTGTTGCTTTTTTGCGACATCAGGAGTGTACATTTGGGGGGCAGCCAATAGTTTTTTTCTGCTGACCTGATGACCCTGTAAAGTGTTTTGCTTTCTGAGCAAGTACAGCTGCCGTAACACACACAGTCCGTACGTAAGTACACTTTCGAAGGAACAGCAGTAAATTCTCAGAAAATACAGTCTCTGCTGCGCCTTCGTCAGAAGCTCCTTGTTGTTTGCACTCCAGGTCAGGTGATCCTCCAGCTCAATGCCCAGGAACCTGAGCCCCAGGACTCTCTACACACAGTCCCCGCCGATGATGAGTGGCTGGATTTAATGATCTTGTTGCTGGGGTGTGAGGGGACACAGTCGTTTGTGTAGAGGGTATAGAAGAGTGGGCTGAGCACAGAGGCTCAGAGCAGTGGAGGTGTGGGAATTTTTGGACCTCCCTCATCTTAATGTGCCTGTCCCTGGTGACATTGTTTGTGCAGAACCTGAAGTAATCCAGGACTGCTGTAGTGTGAAAAACCTCCCATTCAACATCTCTGGAACCAGTCTTGTAGCTGTTGGAAGGCATCCACGGACTTTGTGGTGACAATGTGGGTGGTAGTGGGAGCTTGAGCTTCTTGAGGGGGGTATATGCAAGGATCAGAAGCAGAGTTGGGTGATCAGACTGGCCAAGGGGAGCTAGGGGTTTTGCCCGGTAGGCCTGCCTGATGTTGGTGTATAGCTGGAGGACCCCCTGTAATACAGGTTCTTTGATCATGCTGGTAATTTAATGTCTCACTGTACAAATGTTGTATAGCTCCACCCAGTGGTGTCCAGAAGCACTGAAGATTTTACCTTTACTCTGTCCGATA
Source organism: Brachypetersius gabonensis (assembly GCA_037577145.1). Classification (NCBI taxonomy): domain Eukaryota; kingdom Metazoa; phylum Chordata; class Actinopteri; order Characiformes; family Alestidae; genus Brachypetersius; species Brachypetersius gabonensis. The sequence goes on from JBBJLR010032481.1 coordinate 10,633, forward strand.
TTTCAGGTTTTATCCAGGTCTTTTGAAGCCCCTTTTTCCCAGATAAATCACTCATGTGTGAAATCTTGTTTGTTTGTGTATGTGTGTGGGAGTGTGTGTGTACATAACTTACTGGCAAAAGAAAGCAACTAAAAGAGAAACCATGTAGATTTTATTTACTTCAGCTGTGTGAAATGGCGGCACAGCCCAGAGGGGTGTTTGAGGGGGTGAATTTTGTGTGTTTGTTACCAGCAATTGTTTAATATGATGATTTGGTTCACAGCATATCCCACAGACTTGAGACTGACTGATATGTTTACAGTATGCAGTAAATCACACAGTGAACAGGAAATTATTTCTTGGGAATTTTTTCTCTCCTGAAACATTGCAGTGAGTGTGTGTGTGTGTGTGTGTGCACGCTTGTGTTGACCTCTGAAGTGTGTGTGATGGATCTAACCAGCATCTCCCGTATTCTTCACCCATCACTTCTCAGCATCTAATCAGATAACAACAGCACATGTTACATCAGGGTTCGGCACCATGGGAAAGTCCCTATTACACACACATACACTCACAACAGAAGACATTTCAGCTATGATTCTAACACCAGTCACTTGTATGAGTCTTTAGTTTTAGCATCAGTTATCTAGAACCCAACCTGTACACTGAGCAGCACCACTTAGCATTTGTGTTCTTTCAGATCATATTGACATTTTTTGTACAGTGATCACTCAAAGAATGTCACAAAAAGAATATCTCTAAATGTGACCTCACACTTTAAAAGCAAGGTTTTTGTTAGATGAGTGCTGATATTGTTTGGCATGTGGTTTGTAAGGTGTGATTTAACAGTGCATTACCAGAGCAAGAAATAACACCAGTTTCTCTAAGAAAGCTTGAGTTGTTTCAGAATGCTCCAAAATGTAAGTCTTAGTTGTTATGTGAGTGTCAGAGTGACCCTTCCACATGCATGGCTGCTCTAGAGCCTCTTAGCTGTAAGGGTGTGTTTAACTAACCCCCTTGTGGGGAGGTTGTACTTTTAGGGGTCTTCGCTGTAACAGTGTTAAACTAACGCCCCCTGTGGTGTTTATGTGCTTTTTTTAAATATGGTGTTTATGTCCTTTCTGTATTACAGCACCACCTAGAAGAGAATACAATAAAACAGGAGGGAATTTTATGACACACACACCTCAGTAGTCACACACCTTGGATGAATGAAGCTACAAAATCAGTTTTTATGGAAATATGGAGAAATATGTGTGTGTTCTGGAAACATGAGAAAGTGTCTAAAAGCAGATCCTGATACAACCTGTTTAACTGCATCAGCTCCTGTGTTTTCCCGCATTAGGACGTGTCCCTGACATCCTCATTATAAAGCAGGTAAAAGGTAAAGCCTGCCGTAAAGAAGCAAAGGGACTAATGAGACTAGAAATTTTACAAACGAGGAACAAGACCAGAAAACAATGAACAGAACAATAAAACTGGCACACACACACACCCACACAGCTGGAAATATTTATGATCTTTGTTTTTCTTGCGTTATTGTTGCCAGAGAAATACAGACCGGTTTCTCTGTAATAACCGATTCTCAGAAGCTGGTAAATTCCCAGAGTCTATAGAAATAAACTTTAACATTCAACTTCCACCATTTTCAGGCCGATTTCTCCTGCAGAGACACTGAAACAAGATCAAACTTACAGCATCTTCAGCGTAAATGCTGTTGTCATATATTTTATCTACATATCAAAATGTGTCAATGCGTTAATTCCATGCACTTTGTTTTTACTCATTCATTTGATATTTGATACTCTTTAAGTATCTCCAATTAATTATATATGACGGCCAGTGTTGTGAGTAATGCGTTACAAAAGTAACGTATTACAGTAACGTATTACTTTTTGCTGTAACGCAGTAGTGTAAGGCATTACT
>JBBJLR010032520.1:0-29693 GCA_037577145.1 Brachypetersius gabonensis
GAGAGAGAGAGAGAGAGAGAGAGAGAGAGAGGGAAAGAGAGAGAGAGAGAGAGAGAGAGAGAGCGAGAGAGAGAGAGAGAAGGAGAGGGAGAGGGCGAGAGAGAGAGAGAGAGAGAGAGAGAGAGAGAGAGAAAGAGAGAGAGAGAGAGAGATACACAAAAAACCAATCCAGGTGGTACTACGCTCGTGACATCAATTGAAGGTTTGAAAAAAAGAAAGGTAAGAAAAAAAAACAGCAGTCAATCTATCAGTGGCGACCTTCGGAGGATCATTAGGGATCTGAAATATCGCCTGCAACATGGATGATTTAAGTATCGACCAGAAAAAACTGCCAGGCGTCAAAGAAGGTGAGTGTACGATGGCTCTGCCTTCTCCACATTTCATGTTTTGACATGGGTCGTCAGCCTTTCAGTCTGAATGAGGCAGGGTGGACCGAGACAGTAGGGTTTACTGCGGCAGGGCTCCAGCTGGAACAAGGAAACCGAGCCCAGCAGATTAGAACCAAACAAAATCGCTCAAAATAGAGCCCACAGCTCAGGACCAAGCTAAACAACTGCAGAACCTTCTCGGTCTTCTCTGGTATATCTAAGCGAGCCATAGCTGGTTCTTCCCTCTTGATTCCAGCTAAGCCCCAGTTTGAAGCTGCACTGGTTTGTTTATTAGCAAGGTGGCTAAGTAGACGCAGGCAGGCAGTCGTGTCGCATTGCCTCTGATCCCAGTCCGCCTTACCGTGTAGCCCAGTATTTTTGGAGTTCAGTTTGACACTGAATACTTCAAATTCATTCTTATCTCAGAATTTGGACGCCTGCTTTGACATCTCTCATGCAGGCAGCATGTCTTCAGTCAGGCTCAGCTGGGTCATGTACAGTCAGAGTGGTACATAAGCCATAACACAAACAAACTTTTACTTTTCATGTAATGATAAGGGTTGGTATAGCTTATATATTTTACGTGTGGAACGAGGTATGTGTTAAACTGGTCTTGGTTTTAGTGGTATATAAAATATGGAAAATACTACTGTGCAGTATACAGTCTGACGGACCTTCCACATATTCACATATGAGCTGCACTGATAAGTAATGAAAACGGTACTTCTATATCAGGTCACTATAAAACTGTGCTCACAATATGAGAAATATTTATCAAACTGAATAGAGTGCTAATGAAGACTTTCTTCCTTGTTAATGTAATATTATCTGCTGTTGTGGTTTGATCATTTTCCCCTTTTTGTTAATACCACCCAACTCTAGTAAGGTTGACTTCCATCCTAAGTCTCCGCAAATGTATAATAAAGGAGGAGACCGGTCACTGGTTGGGAAATGAATGAGAAAGCTTCTATAGTGACCTCTGTTTACAGGGAATTTCCACTCCTCTGTAAAAAGAGTCAATCAGCTTGCGAGAAGGGAAAGGACAGGCTTTTCCAGTGACTTAAACTTTTTGAAATGCTAATGTGACTTTTCATTTGGAGTTTTTAGGTGTCTTCCCATTCAAAGAGATGGGACCCCAGTCTTTTATGAGTGTAAAGGTGTAGTGTCAGGGTGTACTGCCAAAATGACCATCAAGTGGACAGACTGTACTATAAGAAATTTAGTCCCATCCAGAAAATTGTCAAAATAAAAAATTTTAAATTTTTAAATAAATGTTTAGTCGCTTGTAATAGTGGTAACCTAGTGGTTAGGGCGTTTGGCCAGTGATCACAAAGTCATGGGTTCAATTCCCAAGACCGCTTGGCTCCTCTGAGGTACCCTGAGCAAGGTACCCTCCCAACACACTGCTTCCCGGGTGCTGTGTGGCTGCCCACTGCTTCACTTGGTGAATGGGTTAAATGCAGAGGTTGAACTTTGTGCTGCTCACACTTTGTACTGTGGTGTGTTCATGTATGACAGAATCTTCACTTTCACTTTGATATATTGACATAGTATAGGAGATTTTTCCTTGAAGACCCCACTTTGCATACTGTATGATTGGTTCACTTTTGGGAATTATTTGCATAACATGTTGACTGAAGGAATGTAATTAGCAGTAATTATTATAAGTGCTATTAATGTTCTCAAAGGCCAACATTGCTGTGGTTAAATATTTAAGTTTAGAAACCATACCATTCTGCCAAGAAGCCTGAGTAGTTCATTCTTTTTAGTAACATTACATTTTTCTTCTGTTCACTTAAAATTAGACTTGAGAAAAAACAAAACAGCTTTCACTGTTTTCCCTCTTCTCAGGGTTGTAGCTTATATGGTGTCCTATTTAATACCTGACCAGCAGGTGCAGATATTATTTATTTATTTTATTTTATTTTTTTAAATAAAGTGAAAGTGACCATTCAGTCATATGTCCTAGCAAACAGTGTGAACAGCAGAAAAATTCTTCCTCTGCATTGTACCCATTCACCAAGTGAAGCAGGGGACAGCCAGGAAAACAGCGCCCGGGGAGCAGTGTGTGGAGACGGTACTGTGCTCAAGGCACTGCGATCAAACCCACGATTTCTGATTGCAGGGCAACCGTCCTAACCTCTAGGCTAACAGCTGACCTTGTGCTGTGGGTGATATAATAAATGGCCTTGCAGCTGGTGTGTACAGCATTTAGTACTCCAGCCACAGTCAAAACAACAACACTCTCCATGCTTGTTTGCATGTAGATCTCATGCTGATCTGGACTACTAGCTGCCCAGAAGATTAAAACAGTGTGGGAGTGTGGCTGAAGTGTGCCAAAACACTTCTTGGCTGTTTTGAATATTCTGAGGTTGATGAAGTCGTCTACAAACTTGTGATTTCAATGTGTGCTAGGATGTGCACAGTCTATTTAAGCACTAACCATTCCAGACTCCAGTATTTGAGTATTGTTAAGCTGCTTCATGGAAAAGCAGAAAGAACCAAAGTGTTAAATAGGCTTTAATGGGTATAATGTGGATCAGGAGGTTTGGAGCGATTTCTTTTTTTGTCAGCAGGCTGTGGGAGGGGAGATTTTGTTTTGTTGACTCAAACTTCAAAATCAGTCAGAATGGGACTCCCTAGAGTTATTAAATCAATAAGATGCAAAATGAAGTGTGTTGCACTGCTTTTACCATGACTAAGAGTACAACATAAACCAGGCAGTGTTGTTTAAAAACATGGTTGCCAAGCAGCATAGCGCTCGAAAATGATTGCATAAACAGCAAATTGGCTTTTAAATAAACAACGCATTGACACAGATATCAGCTTTTCTGTGTGATGGTATGGGTCTAGTTCTGGATTAAATAGAACTGTGAGTAGAGATTTTCCATTGACTGGGAAAGGATAGTCCAAGACTTTTTTTTTTTTAATCCCATTCTGGGAAAGCAACCCTGTGTGTATATGTTGAGCATGTCTTGTGATGTAGGTAGGACCTCTTGCTTAGCCAGCCAACGTTGTTTTATTTTATCTACCACTGATTGGTTTGTCTGACGAAGGTAGTTCATTTTTTGCTGGGTTTTTGCTGCATGACTTACCATCTTCTGCACTTGCTTTGCATATCTAGCCTCCTCCCTGGTGGTGGACGCATTCAGTCACAGTTTGTTTTTTCTTTTCTTTTTTCTTTTTTTTTTTTTGGTACTACAGTTCAATACTGTGAAGAATGTCATTTTTTTAACAGCGGCAGCAAATCGTATTGCATAAATATGAAACACATAAAGCAAATATTGCTCCTGTAAGCAATGGCCGTATCAGGATTGCTTTTTGCATGTTTGTGATTCTTCCATCTTTGAAAGACAAACTTCTTGACTATTCACATTGAGCTTCATGTGCTCACAGCTACCACATACTTAAACTTGTGAAATGAATTTACCGGTGGCTGAATAAATTGTTGAGTAAAATACTAATATGAACAGCTGGTGGCCTATTGGTTAGGGACCTGAGATCAGAAGGCTGGGTTCGAATCCCAGGACTGCTAGTGGCACCATTAAGGCACCATTAAGTAAGGTACCGTTACTTAAATTAATGGTGCCATATTAGTTTTGATTTCTTTTTCTGTACTGTTTTTATTTGTGTCAGACTTGCCTTTCTCAGTTAAAATCACAGATGCATTGAGTCTTTGCAAACAGAAAAGATGTACGTGTCTGTTTGCATGTAAATCCAATCTCATATGGAGAAGCGTTTTGATGCCAGGTGTATTTAGAGCTGTCCGCTTGTGATCGGATCATCCATCACGCATGTTAACTTCCAGGTGCTAAATGCTCTAAGACCTTGCTTTGTGAGACATGCTCCTAGTTTTGGATTCTGAGTTATCCCTTTTATAACACAATTTCACAGTGACTTTATCCCATCTAATCAAGTTGTACAGCTAGTATAATCAGTTTTATAAACATGAATTTGTTAGTGGTCCTCACACCTCTAATACAAATCGTTTAGTGAAACGAGACACTTTAAGGCTTTGACATTGGGTAGGAAAACGGGAAAACAGCTGCCCTCGGCCATTGGAATGTTGTTGATGCTAGTGTAAAAAGCAGAAGGCTGTGGGAATGTTGACTTGGCTTAGCTCAGGCCTCTCGGGATGCATTCAGTGCAAGTTAAGGTTTCATGTGTGCCTGGCTTTAATGTTGTCTTTGTTTTGCTTAGTTTCATTTTTCTTAAGTAGGTTAACATCACTGTTTATTGATTTATATTGGTAAGCTGCCTCACACAGTGCTTTAGGCCTGTGATTGTTTATGGTCATTGAATTTTAATTATTTTTTTTTTTCTGTTTGTAAAATGTAATGTAAAAATTTGAACCGCTTCCAAATGTAGGACAGAGTCCAAAGTCCTATTAAGATAAGCTGCAGTTAACCATGTCCTGTAAACGTCTAGTGTGTACTGTACCTGTCTTTGCCAGGTCGTGTTGCCATTTAGCACGTTTAGCATCTCCTGGCCCATCGCAGACCTGAGGGTTTCTGCCCTTAAGGAGTTTAACCATATGTCTTCCCTGGTTAACACCTAACTTGCTTAGGTCATCATACATCTGCTTAGCCCACACATGTCCCTCACATTTTCATTCTGTCAATGTTTTAGTCATCTAAAGAGCACTATATATATATATAGAGAGAGAGAGATATTTATTTATTTATCACCTGTCCTGATTTATTTAGCACAAGTGTGTGGACAGCTCACTGTGCACTGTATAGAAATGGATAAGTAAAATAAAATGTGCAACTGTGTGTGTTTGTAAATATATACTAAAATACGTTGCGTATTGTTCATTTGGCTCATGATTACTAAAATCTAGAATGTAAATAGCCATGGAAAAAAGCTCAGATTATTTTTTTCTGATGACTCACTCAGCCTAAACAATATATTGTTTATTAATTGTTCTCGCGATCAGCCTTAATACTGGCTGCTGCCTCTAGTCAGTCACGGAATGTTATATCTTGTGTTCTGAGAACCCTGACCAATCACAGATGTTCTCTGAGTGTTCGATGATGGAAATCTCCCATATATAGCAGTTTATGCAAGCTGCTACTTGATGGTGTTTTTCCCAGCTGCAGTAACCTTCCACATGTAGTATCTGTTCCTCAATTTAAAAATCCTGTTCTAGTGTTGTTTTTGGCGGCCTGTTTTAATTTTAGTTTTAGTCTAGGCTTTGCGTCAAGCTGTCGTTTTAGTTTTTATTAGTCTTAGTCATATCTATGCTGTTTTTAGTCTAGTCAAGTTTCAGTCGACTAAAAGTCTGAGCATTTTGTTTTGTTCAAACAAAATTGTTCTTTAGTCTCCTTTTTTAGTGATGCAATTCTATTTAACCTAGTCAATATAGTATAAGTACCTAGTAGAATAGTCAAAATCTAAATTTTCTTTTAGTAAAACCTATTTCAGGGTTATTCTTTTAGTAAAACCTATATAAGGTTCCCTTATTATTATTATTATTATTATTATTATTATATTATTGTTACCTTACAGACTCACTTTTGTAAAACTGTTAAGTCTTCACCCTCAGTGTGTTGGCCTGAACTTACCTGAATATATATTTTTTAAAATTCCTGAACAAATATATTCTACACAACCAATTCAGAACAATTTAGGATCAGCTCTTTTGCATGGATAAGGGAAAGGCTGCTTATCAAAATGCTGTGTGTGAGAGAGAGAGAAACTTTGTGTGTTTGTCTTTACTCTCTCCCTGGCACTGCATACCAATACTTTTGTCCACTCTAGATAGATTTAATTCACAGTGCCTCTCAATGGAGTTATTGGCACGTAAAGCCGTTCAACTCTCAAGTCGAGCATCCCAATACTTTTGTTACATTTTAGCGTAGTTTTTATTTGTAAACCACATTTAGTCTCATTCTTATTCGTCAACAATATTACAGGATATATTTTGTTTCGTTATCGTCACATGACCAGCATTTACATTGCGTCTCGTCTCGTTTTAGTCATGTGATAGTCAAGTTCGTTGACGATGATATTTAGTCATAATTTTCATTGACGAAAGCAACACTACCCTGTTCTTAGTTCTAGCGCTTAAAGTTGTTAGAACACAGACCATGTTATTAGCTAATTTTATTTTTGAAGTTCCCCAATAAGCACTAACATACTGGCAGCAGAGATTGTGATTTTTTTGCCTTTATGAATGTGATATTTTCCATGGTACTGTTTTCTTTCTGTCTTCTTCCTTCAGCTTCCCCCTTGTGTTCCATTTGACTTGCAGTACATCATGCTTTCATGTGCACAGGAGGATTCATCCTAAATTAATAAAGTTGTTCACCACCTTTTATAAGAAAAATACAACGCGATTTATTAGCCCAGGTTTTATGAATCTGATTAGAGTATATTCTGTGGTCCCAAACATTTTCGGGACCATTTTAAGTGCATTTTATTATTGTTTATGGTAATACAAGTTATGTACAAATTCACTAAATCTTTTCCCTTCAGTTGTGCATGTTTGCTGGGCATGAAAATACACGATGGTCTAAAGAAAACCACATCATGATTTTTCTTTTGCTTTCTGTCTGTAGTCATGAAGCAGAAAGTATAGCCTTCCCCTAAGAACCACAGAGCATCGTCTTTCTTCATGTTAAACAGAGATTCATTCACCTCCTCCTGTCATTTAATAGCAGTCCTAATGAGCTGTCACATTAATATTTAAGCGTTAAAGCCATACTTCAGCCTCACTTAGCACACGTCTAGGATTTCTCTGGGGGTGATTCTATATGCCAGATCTAGAATCCTGTTTTCATTTTCTGAAAATCTGCAAAAAACATCCACTTCTGGCCATTTTAATTTGTAATTACTCGAATTTCAAAAGAAATTCTTCTAAAATTTAATGAACATGCCAATTGTGATTTTAAACTTCATGCCTTTGCTATGACACCAAGTGGCCAATTAGCTACATAATAGTTTAAGTAAGGCCTCCTCCTCCTCCACTCCTCCACACGTTCAAAATGAATGCGCTGAGAACGCCATAGACGTTTTTGTGGCGTTTGGTAACGACGTTTGATCGACGTCAGCAAGGCGTTTGTCTGGCGTCTGACGCCGTTTAACGCCAGCCTGACCCCCAATATGTAGTTTCGTGTATTATTTTGACGCCAAGAAAACGTTGCATGCCACATTTGACGCCATCCGAACGTGCAGCCGGTGCGTGGACGCTTTGATTTGCTTCAGTGAGCAGAAAACCAGGCGGCGTTCAATAGGCGCTCACCTGGCGTCACGAACGCCAGAAAAACGCCTGGTTCAGACGTCCATGTGAACGAGGCCTAAGATCAGAAACTGAATTAAAAGATTTGAAGGTCACAGAAGTGCTGTCTGATTCCATAGACTACTATAGCTTTAACAGTGTTTTAAATTGGCTGATTTAAGTCTGTAATAGATGTTTTTAATACCTAGCAATATTGTGAAGAATAAATATTTCCTGTTTGTGATCAGGAATTATACACTGTGTAAGGCTTTCATTTTACAATCAAGTACTTAAAGCGTAACAGTCAAATTTCCAACACAAATGTGTTCACAGACTAGTGCCTGTGTTCCCGATGGCCACAAAGTTGCAGGTTTGATCATCTCACTTTCTACCATCGTGTCATTGAGCGAGACACTTAACCCTCTTTGTCCCTGTAACTACTGATTGTAAGTCTGGATAAAGGCGTCTGCCAAATGCCACCTTACCTTACCATTAGGATAAAATTCCTCTTATGAATTGTGAATGGGTTTTGGTTTAATAGTCCATGTACTGGTTTTGTTAGGCTGCTCTTTTGATGTTAACATCAATAGGGTCGTTATTGTTCTCAGGCTTGTCGAATTTTTTTTTGTGTGTGCTTTTCCTCTGTGCTGTGCAAATAAGGCTGAGGCTTTCGTTAACCCATCGCTCAGCACCAGATGGGGATATGTTTAATCACTGGTCTGTAATCATGGCTTATTGTTATCCTCCTCTAGTGCCTTAACAAGCTCCTAGCCAAGGACACAGTCAGTTCACCATGAGATCTAATCTGTATTGTCAGGAAATGTATGATTTGCTCAAGTCACGGTGTAAACTAGTAACGAACAAGTCAAGCAGTGGCTGCCTGAAGTAACTTGCTAAAGATATGAAACAGATGCTAAAGTGTGCTTCAAAAGTAATGCTAGACTTGAAGCATAACTTCATTAGGAAGTCAGCCATTATAGCGTTCCTTGTTTAGGCTTGGATAGTTTGCATGTTCAGATAGCACCACTATAAAGTCTCAAAACCTATCTGAGCATTATCAGCGTGTTGTGCAGTTCTATCTACATGTCACTCTACACAAGGTTGCAGTTTGGAACATGAATGTTTTAAGTTTTTCTGATGAAAAGAGGTAGCTGTAGTGTGCAGTGTATTTATAGCTCCTGTTTACCACTGTCAGCATTGTTGCCCCTCAGTGCGTCTGCCCTTTCATTTCCTGTCCTTTTTTCATGCATCAGATCTGTATTTGTAAGTGAACTGAAACTGAAGTAGGTTAGCACCAAGAAAAAAAAGACTTTCCTGAAATAAAGCCAGCATGTTTTCTGTGGTGGCGATGGTCTAAAACCAGGGATGTCAAACTCCGGTCGTGGAGGGCCGGTGTCGAACACAGTTTGATGGTTCTCCTACTCAAACGCAATCACTAACCCTGGCAATTATCTGGTGAGGTAAACCAGGTGTTTCTGAGCAGGGAAATCACCTAAATGTGCTGGACCTCAGCCCTCCAGGACTGGAGTTCAACACACCTGGTCTAAAATCTTAGAATGCATAGTTTTTCAAATGCAGAGAAAAGTGTTTTGGTTTAGACGTTTTGCTGCATTACAATGTGAAGCTGAATTATCTGCATTTGTAAACCCTGGAAAAAGCACAAACTAGTGTTTTTTTAACATATTGGTATAATAGCACTGGACAGTGCTAGCCTCCGGTTACATAAATGGTACACAGCTTTTCCATTTTTTTTGTAGAAAGGGTTTTGTTGTTGTTGACAGCATTGTGCTGTTGTATTTGTAAGTAGTGATTTTCTTCTTTCAGTAAATAAATATATGACAGTATTACAACAGTGACATTTTAAGTTCAGCTGGGAAGTGAGTTGCTGCTGTTGCTTCATGTTGAGTTTAATTAGCATGGATTGTTTTTAAAAGGCAGTAAAAAATGTTCTACTGAGTTCATAAGGGTCTGAATACCTAGAAAATGTGACACTAATGAGGTGACCAAGAGTGCTCTTGTGTGTCTTTTTTCCACAGTGTGCCGAGACTTTGCTGTGCTAGAGGACCACTGCCTGGCCCACAACCTTCAAGAGCAGGAAAGTAAGTAGCACACTGGTCAAACAAAATCTGTGAAATAAATAAACACATTGGGGAGACTGGCCTCTAACAGCATGGCTATATCAGTGCAATTCCATGTCATGCTCTGATTCTTAAATATATTAAAGAAAAGCAGGTCATACCTGACTCAATATGACACTCAAATCCTGGTACAAGACATGGTTATTTCTCACCTCGGTTACTGCAGTAATGGAGGTGTGAGATAGTGGGTCTCCCAACTATAAGACCCTCACAGCAGTTCGGCTGGCCCAGATGTCGCATGGCCCAAAATGTCACATGTCACTCCACTGCTACATCAGTCTACATTGGCTACCCATGGCACTATTGCCTATAGAGTAAAATCTGGGTCTGTACCTCACTACCTTAATTCTATCATTCAGGCTTAAAGTCTTACTCTCACCCTCAGCGTCTGACTCTGCCATCTCTACACACAAAGCAAACCCAGTTCAGACTGGTCTCATTTGTGGCTTCCCACTGGTAGAATGAGCTGACAAAGGTGACAAAGACAGCAGAATCCCTCTCCATCTTAAAAACTTTTTGAAAATGTATCTATTTAGAGTGTCTTCTACTAATCCACTGTCTTCTTGCACTTCAACATCAAGGTTATAGCACTTAGAATTCTGCTCTGAGTCCTATAACCTGAGGCTTGTTTGTGTGTGTGTATGAAAAAACAAGTATTCCAAATACTCGAATGTAGTTGATCACTCAAGACATGTGAGGAGTTTAAAAAAAAAAGTAAAATTTGTAAGAGTTTTACTCTTTAGTTTTGTAGCCACTGTGGCCAACATGCAACAGAAGGGTCTGTGTGTACCTTACCAATTACATTGTGCAAATTAAAAGCCTAAATCATCCCACACTTGTCTCAGGACATCTTGACTCAGCACAGTTTGAAGCATTTAATGGTTTATGCACAGTGCTACTTGGTAAAGTCTAGCCCCTATTACTTGCTAACAGCATTACCTTCGTGGCTCCAATGCTTAACAAAATAAGTACGTTTGGACATTAAACATATCTTTTTTTGTCTTTTTTTTTTTTTTTTTTTGTAAATAGTAAACAAAAAATAATGCTTTCAAAAATGCTGGATGCATTTTGTGTACCTTTACACAAATACAAAAGTCATAACTGTGATATAATAAACATTGCACAGAGAACATGGCATAGTAAGACAATGGTTTTCAACCTTTTCAACATTAAGGCCCAACAATCTTTTACAGCATGTTACCAAGGCTCACTTGATCACATTAGATTAGATTTGCAGCCTAAACAAAAGCCTTCATGGTCCATCAGTGGTCCGCGGCCCAGTGGTTGAGAAATCCGGTAGTAAGATGTCCCCCATGGGGTGGCGTTTGTAAAAAAAAAAAAAAAAGTTTAACAAATTTAGAGGTGTCAATTTAATATTTTTTTTGCAATTTTCACACAAATTTCACACATTCGGAGCTAAATGTGTTTTTTTAAAAAAGTAAATGTTGCACTCTAAATCTAAATTCTGGTGACTCTTAATATGGGATTTTAATGGAGCACTTTTACAAATGGCGAGATATGCTTCTTGCTTATTCTTTTTTCCTTCCCGATTTCCGATCCAGTAATTTAGATCAGGATCGGACCGATACAGAATATCGGATCAGCGCCTCCCTAATCGTAACCACCCAAAATGTTGTTTTCTTAAGGGGAACATTGCAGTTACTGCTCCACCACAGTGCCCCTCTCTTCCCTTAGGAAATGAAGACATAAACCACTGTGTAAATGGAAATAGCCTCAAACTTGAGCTCCCTCATGATCTGCTCTCCTCTCAGGCCAGTAATGCAGCAGCTTGTAACCGCAGTGAGGGAGCCACCAATCTGGCAATGATGCCTCTCTTTCTCTACACATGTGCTTTATTTTAAAAGCGGTCTGCTGCGTCTGCAGATGAAAATTGCTTGAAAATGTAGCTTGCTGCCCTCTGTCTGTGTGTGGCTGGCTGGCGTAAGCTTACTCACGCAAGGTTTTTATTACGCTGCAGAGCATGTTCTTATTATCTTTGAGGTTATGAGGATATAAGGGGTAACTTAGATATAACATTGGCCTCCACTATTCATAAAACTATAAAAGTATATACAGTTCTAGCGTCTGTCCTGGCATCTTTTAACTGGGTCTTTGCTTCCTTTAGTATATATTTGTACGGTTGGTGTTATGAACTATTTTAATTTGGACTTTCAAAATGTAGTTCAACATATCATTGTCATATAAAGTTCTTGTAACTCTTTTCAGTCTTATTTACACTGTTTGAAAACACTGCTCTTTCTCGTGGGCTGATCATGTATACGAAGTGTAGATTGAACATACATCTTCCTGGTTTAACATTATGAAGAAGCTTTTATTTTGAGTTGCATTATCAAGTAAATGCAATAACAGGAATATAATGAATACATTTTTGCACAAAACTTCAGTGTTGCTTTAGATATTGGTTCAGTGTGAACGAATATTTATTGTACGTCCTCCACTAAACTTTACTGTTTGTACTGTACATTTCGGTTCATAGTGTTGTCCTGGCCTCTGCCAAACCCAGATTTTTCATCACTTCAGATCTTTTTACCATTCTAGAGTCCAGCGGTCATTAGCCGACTCTTGGCAATGCACATGGTGATCTTGGGCTTGTGTTCAGCTGCTCAGCTATGGGTACCCATTTGACAAAACTCCCAATGCACAGTTCTCGTGATGTTGCTGCTTCCAGGTTCTTATTGAACTATTGTCTCTTTGTGGCTAAGCTGTTGTTGCTCCTAAATGCTCCCATATGAGAGTTCCACTTACAGGTGACTGAGACAGATGTAGAAGGGCAGATACTTCATGTCACATTACGCAGGTTTATTTATATGTCAAGTTCTGGTTTTGCTATTTTGCAAAAGAAATGTATTTTGAATGGGGTAAAATATTCTTATTAATTGAGGTTAATACAGCCAAGCATGAGCTGCTGTTGAACCTATTTTTGGGCATTTAAAACAATCCGTACTGTAGCACTATACCTTTTTTTTTTTTTTGGCCACGCTGACTACTGCTAAGCTACCTTAACACTGTAATCTAGTATGGATTCGCTTCTGTGAACAACAGAAGTACTATAAAGTGTCTGCCCAGTAAATTGTGTGATATGTACATGGTTATCATTTTCTTTTCTCAGCTCTGGTCTCTACAGCTGCTGGGGCTATTCTGGCAGTTGCTGATATTAGGATAAATAAATGTCATTTGCTTTCACTATATCTGTGCATTTAAATGCTCAGATAAGCACTTTACAAAGACTTAAGAGCTTCATGTGACTTTTGTTTTAAACCTACTGTGTGTTTTGGTGAAATATGTAATGTAATCTGTTCAGAAAGTATATTCACAAGACTTTTTTTTTTTTTTTGCATAAAAGCATTCACAAAATCCCAGTTTTATATAAGCACAACTACCTCAAGAAAGCAAGGCTCAGAATTCAGAGGTTTCAAACTGTTTACACTGCTATCTGTGGTGTATGGGTGCCCTGCTGCATTCTTTGAGATCCACAGCGATGCACAGCTTGCTGTTCTGCCGGCTCAAACGCACTGTGATCATGAGACCGTTCACAAGCCTGGCATGAACTGAATCAGGTGAGTGAGAGGAGAGCAAACACTGAGTGGCCCTACAGGAATGCAGTCTGACGCCACAGCTCTTCTGTTTCAAACCAGTCACAGCCAGGATGTGTTCAGTGTTGAACGCTGATGCGGACTCGTGAAGAATGTGGTGTAATTTGACATGTTCCCTTGATATAGGTGGTAAAAACCCTTCCTCTTAAACTTAACAATACATTACCTCCACTGCATCGTCAGAAAGGACTGAATGTGCATGGCTGTTAAATGTCTTTGTATATGTGCCTTATTTTGTATTTGAAGTATAATCGTTGCACATCTTAAAGAACTAATCACTTTCCACCAATAGCACATAACTCGCACATGAGCTGGTTTGTGTGGGTACATTTTAGGTAATGCCCTGCGGGTCTGCCACACGAGAGCCACAAATAGTGTTTACTTTGGGGTGGAGGTAAACACTGGGGTGGAGGTAGCTCAGTGGGTAGGATACTTGTCTCCGGACCAAGAAGTCATGGGTTTGAATCCTACCTTCAGCACCACCACTAGGTCCCTGAGCAAGACCATTAGCCCTAAGTTGCTCCAGCGAGACTGTCCCCTGTAGTTAGGGAATGGAAGTCGCTTTGAATAAAAGCGTCTGATAAATGACTTAAATGTACTAAGCTACAAACAGGCTACTTAAATAACTTAACTGAAGATGTTGACATGTGTTCTTTCTCTGTTGTTTTCCCTGTTGCCTTGTTCAGTTGAGAACCACCTGGCCTCCAACGTCCACAAGAGCCGGCTGGTGCAGCAAGACCTTCGGGTGGCCAAACGTCTGCAAGAGGAAGAAGACCTTTTCGCCAAGGCTCAGAGTCGAAAGCAGTACCAAGACATGTGAGCAGCCAATAAACCGTGCAGTCCAAAGACACAATGGCAGCACTGATGTTAACTTTACCAGTGTGTGAATGGCATAAAGTCTTCTAGCATAACACTGTACAATGCAGAATCACAACATGTCTAACTTGGCTAGTTAGCTTAGCTTATTGGCTGTTGAAACAACATGCCGTGTGCACACTTAAATTTATGTGTACACAGACGCAGTTTTTCTGTTTGCTAGGTGGTTGTTTTTTTGGGTTTTTTTGGTTTTTATTTTACATATCAGCTAGCTCACCTTAGGTTGGTGTATTAGACATGGGCTGGAGGCACAGTGTATTCCGATCTGTGAAATGAAACTGTTGCTTGATTCATTTTCACACACTGCGTTGGGCAGCTCTATGAGTCACCAGCCCCGGCTAAAAAGGAAAAACACTATAAACAATATCATAGAACATTAATTAAAAAAAGTTTTTACAAATGAAAAATGAAGATATGATTTTTAAGTCACTGAAGCTTTGATTCGTTTTTTGTCTCAACACAACAAAAAAAGGAAAAAAACCGCATCTGTTAAAGTCATCATTTTTCAAGCTCAGAGACACTGCTAAAAAAAGACAGCTGCCGAAAAAAAATGTCACTGACTCACAGCTGAAATGCTGCGTGAGGGCTGTGTGTGAGAGAGGAGTTGGATGAGCTTTGGTGTGAAAGAAAGATCATTTGTGTGTGTGTGTATATGTATGTGTGTGTGTATATATATATATATGTGTGTGTGTATATGTATATGTATATGTGTGTGTGTGTGTGTGTATATGTATATGTATATGTGTGTGTATATATAAATGTGTGTATATATATATATATATATATATATATATATATATAAAAATATATATAAATAAATAAAATAACATCACATCACTAAAAAGTGCAAATAAAATGAAAATGTATGCGTCATGGATGTTGTTAGGTCTATTTTGGAAGCTTGAAGCCACCCCAAAATGATCCCAAGCCACCTAAAAAATTTAGTAATTATTTTAAAATTATATACCCATACATTTCATACACTGAGTGCACTTTACAAATAGAAACAAGACTATGAATTGGAATGAAAGATAAGTGTAGCTATCATTATTGAATTAAAATGATGTACTGGCTGTTGAAGCTGCTGTAGGTAGGCGAAGGACCCAGGTGAAGCTACACGGTGCTGCTTGTTAGCGAGTAGCAACCAGAGCCCGTTTAGTAATATTTCTCTGGTAGCGCTGTTTGTACTCAGTTCAACAGAACAATACTATGATTAGGTGTCTAACTGTTCACTGCTTGTTTCCTTAAGTGAAAGGAAATGTTTGGTGAAAAGTTTTCAGCCCTCTATACACACTAATTCCTTGTTGTGTTGTAAACACAGGGGTCCGCCGGGGGGGAGGGGCTGCCCGCTGCAGTGCCTATTGAAAATTGTGGTAGTCTGCTGGTTATTTCCATGAACCAGCAGATGCAAAATGCATTTAAGTATCGATACCAGGGTTAATTGATCTCGAACTCGATACTCAATTGTTAGATAAAGTAGTATCTGAGAATCAATTACTTTGTTTACATCTAATGCACACATGCCCACCCGGGAAATGCAATACTTCAATTCCAACATGGTTTTTTTTAAACTATTTACTTAAACAGAGCGTGTAATGCCTCTCATTTGAACCATTGAACATTGTTGAAAAAAAATCTGAAAATATTTCTTAGCCAGAAAAAAATAGCAGAAGGAACAATTTATAACAGTAGCACAGAAGCCCAGTCATTTTTTTGCCCTCTCTCTGTGTCACTGAGTGAAGAGTTTTGGGAAAACACCATTTATCGCAGTTCAGTCAGTCTTTCACGATATATGTATATTTTTTTCACAATATGTATATTGCGCATTTTTATATTGCGATGACGGTAAATTTACAATATATTGTGCAGCCCTAGTTCCCACTATGCAGTGATTAGTACTTGCCAAAAGTGGTCCAAGAAAGGAGAACAACTCAATGAATTCACATGAGGGCTAAAGGCTAGCCCATCTGTGACGCAGTATGATGCTCTGGGCAGTTATCTGCTGGGAAACCTTGGTTTCTGGGATTCATGTAGATGTGGCTTCCAGATTTCAGTTCAGGAGAGACAATTCAGGCAATTAGTCTTGGTCTTTACATAAAATACAAAAGTGCTAGGTTTAACTGATTGTTGTATAAACACCTGTGGTTTTAAATTCTGGAAATATCAATGTTTGATGATAAAAGTTAATAATATTTTGCAACAGTAGCCTGCTAACTGGGCTGTTAGCTTTTAACTGCAGAGCTAAATCTCATCAAAGGGTGAAAAACTCTGTAACCATCTACAGCAAAGCAACAAAATGATATAGCGTTAATTAGACTTACTTGTCCGAGGTTTGTAGCTGAGCCAAGGAGAGTTGGAACTGATCCAGACTTAATTTTCGGCCATTCAGCAAGACCAACTCTGTATTGTGTTGGCGCATTTCCAGAGAAAATATTAACCCACTGGTTCTTCAGAGGCTCGCATGAAGGAACTAAAAAAGCATGAGAAAGGGAAGGGGTTAGCCTTTCCCCGTATGACGACAAACTGGGCCAAATTCCAGATCAGGCCTCTGAACTGTCGTTCTCTCAACGGCGGAGCAGGATAACCAAAGCACTGCAGGACCGTAGGCAGGCTAGGGAAACTCATATTAATGTTAAAAAATCTCATAAAAGTGACATTTTCATGTCATAGGACCTATAAGTAATAAATGTTTCCACACCAGCCCTATGAGGCACGGTTGTGACAACTGGTTTACAGATAGAAATAATCATTAATTATAGCCTAACATATGTGTTTGAATGCGGAACGAGATAACTATTTACATTATGCTGTTTTAAAGACAAGCTATTTATTTTCGTGTCTCCATTTATGTCCTTCAGGCTGACAGGAACAGGCGTGGAACTATAGTTTTAATTTCAGTGCAGTTCAATACTTATCTGAATAAAACCTAGTTGTCTCCCACCTATCCAGAGCTTTATTGGTAGCTTGATGTCTGTGCTTTGAAGCCATCCCCCACTTTCCTTTCTAAAGATGAGTGTGGGCCTCATTTAAATATGGCTCCTTTCAACACTTCCTCAAAGTACTGAAAATGATCACTTGGTTGATTCTATGAAACTACTCTGCATGTTAAGCAAACAAGCTTTTGCATTATTTTTGAATTTGAGATGAAGGTGAAGCAATATTTTGTTCATCTGCAGTAGAACCACAGATGTTTGAATTTATAACCAGCACTGAAGGTGGATTTTGATAACAGATAAGCTTGATTGTAAACGGTCATATATTTACATCATTTCTGATGTTTGGATTTTTTTTTCCTTTAGTGAACGCAGCGACAATGAAATCGCTCATGAGATTCAGAAGCAACTGGTCCGACAGGCCGAGCAGCAGAGACAGCAGGAGGAGAAAGATGAGGTTAGAAGGCACCGCCTCCTTCATCCTGTCTTAGACTGGCTCAGACAGCATAGTATCTGTAACTGCCAGAAAGATGTCCCTAAGTCCACACTGCTTTATTTTCTCAGGGTCACTCGTTTCTTTCTACATTGGGAATAAATATTACAATAAATGTTACTAAGAATGTTTTACACTAACAAGACTCCCGTCCTTGTCTCTCCCTCTCCCCCTCCCTCTCTCCCACATTCCCCCTCTCCCTCAACCCCACTTCTGTGTGTGTGTGTGTGCGTGCTTTTGATTAGGCTATTGCCCGTAAGCTGCAGGAGAGGGAAATGAAAGAGGAACGGAGGAGACAGAAGCACTTAGAGTCAAACCTTGAGGAGCAGTATTATGAAGACAAAGGAGGTGTGTGGCAATCCCTCTAGTTGTGGAGTGGTTGATTGACTGAGAAAGGGGTTTCATGGGTTAGAGCGCAAATGTGATATTTTGGAGGTGTGCATATGTGTGTGTACACATTTAGGATCGATATAATGGTTTTATAAATAACAATGGTGGTGTATGTGTGATCATTTAGTTATGCTGGCTACCTTAGCCATAAAGCAGCAGCAAACACGATCAGCTGCAGTTTTGAGAGGGATAAAAAACATTGCTATAAGCTCTGATGAGAAGCAGAAAAAGGTGCTTGCAGTAGACTGGGAGGACACTGGTGTTCAGACAGTCAGAGGCAGTACTGGAAGACATCTGGAAACCACACTGTGCTGCGGGTTTCCATACAGGGCGCCTGGCGGTGCAGAGAGGGATGGGTGTTTATTGTGAAAGTGCTGAGGACGCCTGCTGAGGTAACCACATGTTAGTTTTAAACTCTGCCTGTTTACCAAACATCTCCACAAGGGCTCTCATGAACCGACCGGCCACTTTAACCACCGTCCAAAAGATTAAATACCTAAACACTTCTACGTCGTTTGGTGGCAAACAGCGCAAAACTGGAAAAGCGGGATTGCACTTCATTACGTCTGTTCACCCCACCCTCTCGTCTTGGCCAGCCTTGTGTACCTACGTTGCCATTTGTTTTCTTTTATGTTGCATAACAGCTGTTACTCCCAGTCTGGCTCATGAACTGAAATGCTATTTAACGCTCATTTGAACCATAGCCACAGTCCACAAGCACACCTTCCAAAATCGGCCACTTTATCTCTCTTATCTGACTGCGGTTTAACATGCTTTTGTTTTGAGGCTTTGTGTAACTAAAAGTGTCATGAGCAGGTGGAGGAAGTGCAGGTGCAGCCTGAACCAAGGCTCCTTTTTTAGGCACATAAAAGCCCTCTTCCTTTTTCACTGTATCCTGATCTGTAAAGAAGCATAGATAAGCACCAGACACACAAACACGCGCGCACACACAGCAGGAAATATTTGCCAGCTCAGCTTTATTTGGTACAGTATCTTTAGCAGCCGAGCAAGGCTTCTACTTTTTTTGCCCTCCTCGACTTCATGTGAACACTGCTGCAGCACAGTTAAACATGTACACAATGGTGTGTAATGGGGGGCTTATCTCGCCTACAGCATTTCTGCTGTGCTATGTAGTTCTCCACCAGGAGTAAGTGAAACAATCCTCCAGCATTAGAAGTTTAAACAGACAAATTTTGAGTTCTAGCAACTAGAACAGGAAGCATGGGAGGAGCATGTCATCTTCAAGGGGGTTGGAAGGGAAGAAATGGATGAGTTTAGATCATTCATGTAGTACAAGTGGGGGCGGGTTGGTATTGATTGGTTAACATTTAGTAATACATTAAACTAAAATCTCCTCCAAATTAATTGAAAAATGCACTAGTTCAGCATGGAAGGTCCAGAATAATAAGAAATTTAATTCATGGCTCAAGGATTTCTAAAAGCTGCTGGCAAAACATTGATGTCAAGGAAAACTTATTTTATGTGTATTTTATATATCTTATATAAATATATATATATGTATCTTCTTTTTTGGGTTCTATCACTTTGCTTAAGAAATGATGCAGTAACTATTTTCCATAGCTGCAGTGTACATTTTCTGATACAAGATTCAGGTTAGCGTGCCCACAGTACATTATCCTTTAAATTGATGTTGGAAAATGTCTTACATTATGAACATTTTAATAATAGTAAAATAATAGGGGAAAACTAGTCAAGCAGCTGCTATATATGCTCTTGAAGATATTAATGAATGTTTTATTCTACTGAGGATCAACTTCTAGTGTTTGCTAACAATGTCATCCACACAGCTTCACTTCTGAACCAGGTGAAACAAGATTTGGACAAAAAACATGGATTGTCTGGCATCTGGGTTAAATAAGTGATTATTTTTTATTCTTTGGTTGTTGTCTAATTTTTATTCTTTAATCCTCTTTCCTAAAATCTTTATCATGCCAAATAAAACAGGTTCTTTTAATATGCAGATCCCCTTAACTATAACATTATAAACAGCCCATTAAATTCTAGTTAACTACTTGTGTATTATTGCCCGGGTGTCACAACTATAAAGTGGATTTGTAGATCTAATGCCACTTAACCTTGCACTTTCTGCACTGTGCATTGAACTAACCTCTTGTGAAATAACCTAGCTCAGTAACTTTTAAACTTTTCTCCCCATTTCACGCACTGCTTTGGTCCTATCTGCTTTTAACCAGCCCATCTACCCTCTTCAGACCCACGTGTTCGATACACAGACTCTGATTCACCGATGTCCAGCATTGAAATGCACAAAAGGGACTTAAGTCAAGGTCGATCTCCAAATCACCTGTCTCCAAGACCGGATAAAAAAAGACTGGAGAAATACACTGAATATCATCCTGCAGAAGCAAGTCGGTCAAGAGCCCCAGAGCATTATAACTCTGATGGTACCAGAGGTAGACATGATGGGAAGAGCAGAAGGCCTGAACACTGCACCTCAGAGGGTAGGAATAAATATCCTGAGGAATATTTGTATGAAAGAAACAGGAACGTTGAAGCAGAATATACTGAACACCGAAAAGGCAAGAAATATCAGACTCAAGACCAGGGGGTTGAACCTCATTTTGACCAGGAACCCATGGCACCCAAGAAGGAAAGACTTTACATGGACGATCCAGTTGACAGAGACACAGCCTGGGATAAGGAAAGAAACAGGGCACGGAAAAGGGACAAAGATAGAGAGAAGGAAAGAGATGGAAGGAAAAATAGGGACAAGTTGCAATATCGAGATGGAGACAGAAGTCAAGATAAACTTTTAGATCTAGACACAGTAGGAAATCAGCTTTGGCACCCAGAAATGGGATACGACCTGGACAGAAGTGACAACAGACCCAGAAACAAAGAACACGATTTGGACAGGGAAAGGGACAGACAGGGGGCCAAAGAAAAGGAAAGGGGCCGGGACAAGCATCGGCGTAGGGATAGGAGCAGAGGACGAGAATTTGACAATCCAAGTTTACCTTCACCTCGTAGCAGGTCACATGAAAGCCTGGAGGATCTGGAATATGGAAGCAGGCTGAGGGTCATCTCTGGCCTTAATGAGGGGTTTGAGGAGCCCAGTAGCAGAGGTCACTCTGGTGAGCCTAGATCACCAAGACATCACTCCAGGGAGAGAGGTATGAAGAAGGGCCCATGTGTTTGAGTGTGCTTATGCTTTTTGCTGGGTCCTAGGTGTGAAAACTGGTGGTGGGTCTGCTGCCAAGCCATGTTTACGACTTGTTTCCAACCTCTGTTACAATACTCTTCTCCTTTCATTTTTCACCCTCAGTGGATGATTACACTGTCCAGCAAATACTGGGATCATGTTTTTTGATGGGAAATGAACTATATCCCCTGTTAAAGTTGTTTTGCATGCTATTGGCTTTGCTTCCGGTTGGTGCTGTGATGGGCAAAAGACAGTGGATACCACAGACATAATAATTCAACAAATCAGTTAAATCAAACTGTTATATAAAAAAAAAGATATTTGATTGCTCTGTTCAACAGAGTATAGTTTCATTTATGAAAATCCATGAAATGACATACATGCTTAGCTAAATGTGATCATAGAATGCAGTGTGGTCCAAAATCTGTCAGACTTTTTGTTTCCCTTTTTCAAATCTTGTGGTTTGCAGTTCCGATTCCAGCATTCAGATCAGATTTCAAGTGTCATGGGTCACTTATTCGTGAACTTCTGGTGCCCCCTGTAGGACGTGTTCCACGAGGGGAGTATGGTGTAAAGGAAGCCACACAAGGTATGGCTCAGCTGGGCCTACGAGAACAGGAACTCCAAGACATGGAGGTGGCACGCAAGCTACAAGAAGAGGAACTAAAGGTATGAATAAGAAATTCTTTTAATGAGAGAACTATTTGTAAGGAACAAAAAGAAAAGCAATGCTTGTTTATTATTTAATTTGTTTGTTCATATAGGCAGGCCACCTTGATAAACGAGCTGCTCAAGTTGCACAGGATGAGGTTAGTGAAAAAAGATGTGTGCTGGACACCTTCCCTTCAGGACCAAAAGCGAAGAACCTGTTTTCAGTATATTCCTATTAAAGGGGTTCGTTCAGTCGAACTGCTAATTCAGTTACAAATGAGTGAATGACGATGGTGGAAATTATTGGGATGCCAGCTTTTATGGTAACTGGTATCACTATTTTTGCTTTTGTGGCATCATGTTTAGCCACAAAAGCATTGTTTAGTTTAACTACTGCTTTAAAACATGTTTATGTAGGCCCACTCGCATTCTGCTTTCTTCTAAGGCATCACTTGACTATCATTACTTGTAAAAAAAAATGAAACAAAAGCTGTTTTCTATTAAAGGAAATAGCCCGACGACTGATGGAAGAAGAGAAAAGGGAGATAAAGAGATCTCGAGAAAAAGAGAAACAGGCGGTGGAGAGACAGCTGAGAGAGAGACGCGCTGAGGGAGACCCCAGGGTAATGTTATTTTCCAAGCTGATGTTCTTGAGCCTCCTACGCCTAGCTCTAAGTGTCTGAAGCTGCTTCAAGCTTTTTAACAGTTGCTCTTTTTCATGTTTCAGCCTACACAGGAGGACGTAGTGCGACCACGGGCACAGGAAGAGTATGACTACCAAAGAGCTCGGAATCATCCCAAACCAGTCAGGTACAAGAAGTATACATGAGGATTCACACTAATTAAGATTTTTTTTTATTATTCCTTTTATTGCTGGAATTTGTCCCCTCATCTTCAGCGTTTGAGATACTAGCATGGTTTCGCCATCAGAAAGTCAGTTAAAATTCAGTGTAGTGCATGATATTTAGATTTAGTGTCGATTGTTGCATTGAATGAAGAGAATCAGAAGAGCACTGGTTTGAAACCATGTAGTGAGAAATTTAAAACATATATATATATATTAGCACTTCTTTTATTTGCCCATGAATCCAATGTTTGGGGGTCTCTCTGGTTGTATAGCAACTACATAGTCATACTTCTCCTTTTCTAACAGAAATGCAGTCTATTAACTCTGATCTGGTTTGCAAGCCCATGCTTATCACCCCTGTTTCTGCAGACCTCCTCCTCCACGTACCCATAACTATGAGAATGTGGACAGTAGTTACGTATATTCCGAGAATTACTCTCCTCGGCCAACTTCCAGACCTGATGCTGCATACAAAGGTTGGTAAAGCGGGCACATGTGAGGAAATGCCTTTTTAAGGCAAAAACACATTTTAACTTTCTATCTCTGTTCTACAGGTGCCTACTACAGACAGTGACCCAGGCCTCCGTTGCTGTGCTTGAGTGGTTTGTGTTGGTTTCTCTTCACTCTTTGAGGATAGCCATCACCTTCTGACAATGGGGTGGGTGACATTCCTGTATCAAGAATATGTCCATATGTCCATTCATAATTCCATTATGAATTGACCTCTGAATTTGGCCAGTCGCTTGTACACTTTCATATATTGTTTTTTTTATCTCCTCACATTTATTTCTCTGTCTATATTTCATGCAAATGGGAAACGCAAAAAGGATCTTTATATCTCCATAACATATTGTGACTTATCACATGACGTGTCTTTTATCATGAAACCAAGAACTATTGTACTGTTGTGAAACAGGACCATTCCTCTTTGCGTATATATGTCTGATGTTTTCTGTGTGTGCATGTTGAGGGCTTTTCCAATCACTTCTTTCTTTTCTCTGCATTGCTACAAAGATGGTAATGACTTTTGTAACTTCCACTGTCTTTCTTCCGACTCACTCATTTTCCAAGAAGAACAAAGCCTTTTTCTATGACCCCTTTTTAGGAAAAATTCCAGTGAAGATTAATTCAATCTTGGGCAAATTGTGTGTTTTTGGGGTTTTTTTTCTGTACGCTTATTGACCTGATTACAGTTTTTTAATTTATTGCTCTTGTCTGATAGCTATAAAGTTATACCCCAGTATGTGAAGCACAAGCTATGAAGCAGTTTGCCTTCACTTACTGACAGAAGAAGGGACTAAAAAAATATTTTGTTGCTTGAGCTGTTTATTTTTTTTGTTTTGGTCACTTTATTTGTGGGCTCTCGATGCATAAATTGTTTTACATTGTGCCCAAACTCAGGAGAAACCTTCTTGTGGTTTGAAAAACAGCTACTGTTTCTCAAGAGATTGGAATCAGGCTAAGGTTTTCAGTAATTTAAAATTATTTTGTTAATATTATGGTTTCTATTAATTTATAGGAAGCATTTTTGACTTCTGACTAAATTCTATAATTGCTGGGAAAGCTAAACAGCAGTGCCCACTGCCCCCCTTGCCTATAAATTGATCTGAAGGTGGATATTTGAAAAATAGCCAAAAATAATGGCGGAGTACTTATTCTGTAACTTTTGTTGGTACCAAAGTACTTTAAAAACTGACTTATAGTCTTTGTGTCTACTTTTTATTACTGAAAACATCATCTAGTTTATGGGGCAAATGCAATTGATTCCAGAATTTTTTTTATTTTTTTGAGCGATAGTACATGTTGTTTAATTTTGTTTTTTTTTGTGTATGCCGAATGATGAAGTGCTCAATGTCTCTTATGCACAATTTAATTTTTATTTTAACAGCCAATGATCATACATCACTGCTTCTTTTTCTTCTTATTTATTTATTTTGTATTTATTTTTAGTGAAATGTAAAAACAACAAGATCGCTTTTAGGCTGGTTCTGTTTTTCGGGGAGACATTACATCAGTGTGCACCGACTAGTAGAAAACTTTTGGATGAGTAACTACATGTACTGCCACATTCAAAACGTTTCAGCGATGAAAACACTGCGGAAAGCTGAAACGGGGCTCATTTTCTTCGTCTCTCTGCTTGCTGTTTTGGATGCAACCTTGCCTTGAACTGGGCACGTCGAATATGCCTGTAAAGATGAATGCAACTAATGGACACAAAAGGAGCAAACGCTGGTCGCTCCTCAAAGCTTTTTTCGAGGCATCTTCATCTTATTGCTACCATTTCACAGTGGTCTCAGTCATGGTTAAAGGGATTATACTCTTCTGCATCTATAAATAGGGATCCACCCACACTCTGCTTGGGGGAAAAAAAATGGGACAATGATTGTGCGGACTATATGTAGCTTCCTGTTCTGAAAGACGAGCATCAGTTAACTCTACTTCGGTATCATTAGTGCCTATGCTAGACCTATGGCCAGTACTGTATGCCTCCATTATACATCCATCGAGAGGAGAAAAATATACTCGTTTGTCTTCAATGACATCTGAATGGCATGGTTTAAAAAAAAAAAGAAAACAAAAAAAACAGATCATTAGAAGGAGAGTGTTTGTGATGATTCTTGCCAAGTCGCTGTGCTTAATGTTCTTGAGTATTATTCAACAGATTCTTCTTGTTGAACTGTATTGAAGCAGCAATCCAGTGAGTTTTGCTTTTCTGTATATTTTAGTGATTCTACATATTAAGAGATGGTGGTCCAGGGATTAGTTGGGATGGCTCTTGTCAGCCTTTCTCCCTTTTTTTTAATTTTTTTTTATTTTTTTTATTTTTTTTTCCTTTCAGGAACAAATGCTGGTGCAGTAACGTATTGCACTTTAGAGTTTATTGTAATTCTAGTCGTAATTGGCTGTTTGGACCCTGTGCCAAATGTTCTACTTTCAGGGACATAGTGTTGCTGTAAAAGAACTTCCTTCCAGTACTGTCAGATCTCATATCTTCTGGGGGCAAGGAATCTGGTTTACAAATATATTTTATACAAGGCTTCAAAAAAAAAAAAGGGCAAGCCAGCCCCTTGTTTGTGAGTGCATGAGTAAAATTCATGCTGAAAGCGAGGATGTCACGTTCATTCCCGTCTGTTCTACAATCGGCTGCTGTAAATGTCTCGTGACCAATCATGAGTGTTTGTATCTTGCATTCTTTCATAGCTTCCACTGGCCAATTGAGTATCGTTTATGTAAATATCAAATAAATTACTTTGAAATAACATCTCTATTGTTTTCCTTATTAAACACCAGGGTTCAGTTAAATTCATGATGTGTGTTTACCATAGTGCCATAAGGACATGGGCCAAATAAAACTGCATTTCATGCATCAAAGTTAGGGGTTTTGTGGGGAAAAAGAAAACAAATTGCTTTCATATATATCACAAGTTCTCCCTTAAATCTCAAATCCATCCCTAATGAAGTTACTTACCTAGATATAAAATGTTGAAAAAGGCAAATGCCTCTGATTAAATGAAGGTACCTTTGTATCTAAATGATTGCACTAAGTAAATTAATAATAAAAGCATCTGTGATGAAGCAGTTTTTTTTAATTTGCAAAATACAGAAGTACATTGGGCACAAGTTGGCATGAGAAAAAAATGCTTCAGAACTTAATATTTACATCATTTTAAATCAACATTAGGGGAAAAATGATTAAATCCCTTAATCAGGCAAAGCTCTGAACATCCAAAAATTCAAATTGTTGAAAATACAGTAGAGATAAAGTATGAATACAAACTAGACGCCAAGATATTTTAAATCATTTTTATTTCAAGAATTTTGGTCAAACTGCCTGCTTCCAGAATATCAGATTTGACAGTGTTCTGGATTTTTATGTTTCTACTTTATTCTCGGTGCTGTTCTGCACACTTGGTCATAGAATCATCAGTGTCTCAATTCAGCATTTTATGCTTTCTAGCTTTGTGCTAATTATTAGAAAACTTACACAGTCATGTCAGTGATCGCTGTTGGAGCTCGTCAGATGCCTACATACCCTACGAGCTATGTTGTAATTGCTCTGAGCAAGAAAATAGCGTGCTTTAATGAATGAGGAAATTAGGGAGCGGAGCAACACCTTGGTTTAGGCTGGTTCACCCGCATGCCTTAGATTGTAATGGCTCTTTGCATGTGCAAACCTCTCCTAGCACTGTTCACGACTGCATAACTTCCAACCCCCAGTCCTGGGAGATATTTCACAAAGCAGGAGACGGGAGTTATCTGGTTAACCTAAGCCCAAAGCCAGGATCAGCCCAGGGACACTCCCTTTTAGAGAGCTCATGTTTGGGCTTACATCCTGAGAAATCCTGCTTTATGAAATACTTGAGTTGCATTAGGTGTGTTGGAGCAAGTAAAAACATTTCTTCGTGCAGAGATCCTGGCTTGAGTAGCAGGTCTTGCTCTCATTACCCTCTGGTGCTACCTAGACACTCACTGTGAGAAGAACCTCTCCGTGGCTGCTGAGACACTGGCCTTCACCCGAAGCTCTCGTGCCCGCGAAAGGCGTGACGTCCTGACAAGAAGCCGATCATCTGCTGCGCCCACTACCAGAAACAATGACTGAAATCTCATTGCTCATTTCAGCCACGGTTCCCAGCGGAGTGTGTAGCAGTGTCTGAGGGGGTTCTGGAACGGGCAAAGTCCTGTCACAGCTCCTGCAAGCACGAGGGTCATGAGTTGTTTAGGTTTCCCAGATGTGTATTCAGCTCGCGCTATAGATCGCTTAGGCTGAACAGTTCAGGACAAGACAACATTGGTATGACGAAGAAATGACTTTAAGACACTAGCAGTACAGTGCTGCGGTGCCATAGTGCCTCAACATTTTGTATCTTAACCCCAGTTTTCTTGAGAACAGCTTTCAAATCTTGTTGGTCTGTTGTTCTTCTGAGGAGGGTCTTCTGGGATAAGTCTTGAAGTTCTGCATTGGGCCAATAAAGACACAGAGGTGTAAGAAGACTAATCATCAAAGGTCACTAAGACTATAGCAGCGGCAGGAGTCCATTTGGACTGTTTCCTTCAGGCCTAGTCCATTTGGACCTACTGCTTATTGCTTTTTTATTATTATTATTTAGTTCTAAACAATCTGTCTAAGACATTTTACAACACCAGGCCCTTTGTAGTTTCTACAAACACTACTCTTGTGCAAATGGAATCCATGCTGCATGTTATGACAGCACCTAAAGCTAGCCACAGCACTTACCTGAGAGAAGGGCACGGCAAGCAGTCAGACGTCAAGCGTCCCAAACCCATCCTAGCTCATGAAAAAGTAACTCTAATGTCCTCTTTAACTTCTCTTACGTGGACCATCTGCGTGGTGAAGGTTTGTTGGTCGCACAGTCCTCCGCTGACAGAACTCACCTGTGCCCGTGCTGCGCTCTAACCTTCACTTTAACCCAGCCTTCCTTTGCTGCTCCCCCATGAGCCTTGGGCACATCTTCAGGAAAAACCGGTAGAGGTGGTCATGAGGGTGGGGCAGCCAGGACTTCATTAGACTACAGAAAGACTGGAAAATATGGGTTTCAGTGTAGAGCAACAAAAACTAAAAGTAAAATAGATTTACTTGTGTATCACACTGTCTGTGGAATGTGAGAAAATTCAGTTTAAAACCTGTTTAGTTGTTTTCTCAAAGCAACAATTATTATAATAAATACAAGTAACATTAATACAGTGAAGAATGATTTGATGTGTGCCAGTGTTGTTCTGCTTGAGGAAGACCAGTATTATTTTTTAGTTACCATCAAATGGCTGCTTTGGCTCCTTCAATTCTTCATTAGAGTAAGTCCAGTGAGCTGCTGATGGAATTTCACAAATCCGAGCAGTGGCTGGAGGCACTGAACAGAAATCTGGAACCAAGCATGTGTTATTCTATAGAGTTCACAAAACTATTTGAACTGCTTTCTAGTTAGTTTGCATTTTTTGTGATGTTAAAGAAAACAAAGGGGTTTAAGCACAGGTGCGTTTGCACAGGATTCTGTTTGTAAGATATATATACAGTATATAGCGTAATATATATAAAGCAAATTGTTGAATGCCATTTTTCTGGGCAGTAAATGTGGTTTTGTATCCAGAAATCACTAAATCCAAATCCAAACACAAAACACAGAAAGACGAGAACTATGTTTAAAAATATATTGCATATGTTGTGAAATGGTTAAATACAGGTTTGGCTCCAAGGCCCAAGGCCTTTTAATGAATGTATTAGATTCCATCAGCCATATGATTGGCCAAATTCAGCACTGGGTGGTGAACACAGATTACACCTGACTGTCACGAGGAGAGGTTTGGAAATAGTTCAGAGAACACACTGATATACATGAATCACTACTTATCACAATATTATTTTACATTTATTTAAATGTTCTTAGCAAATACTTAATGTATAATAATAATGTATACAAAAAACCAAGTTTTTTGTTTTAAATACTTTAAAATGTTTAATGCTGAACTAATCAAAGTGAAATAAATGTTAGGTTGAGATATATACTTAAACAAATACAATTTAAGTATTTTCGAAATAAAGAGAAACTACTGGCTTTATTTTTCCCATCCTACTCGCTCACCTATCTTTACCATTGAGCTTTTTTCCAGACATTCAAGTTTGTTTGGCTGTTTCATTTCTGTACAGACATGTACCTCACACACAGTGTGTATGGCCTCACCCACCCATCTGTTGCTTTGTGTGTGTTCCTTAGGTGTCTCTGTATTTCTGTTGTGTGTTTATTTGAATGGAGGTGTTGCTTTTGAATCATCATGAAAGCTAAAACGACGGCTTAAACTGCAGCTAAGTTCAATCAGTGTAAGCATGCAGGTGTGATAAAACGCAAGTGTGTGTGTGTGTGTGTGTGTGTGTGTGTGTATGTGTATGTATGTATGTGTATGTGTGTGTGTGTGTGTGTGTGTGTGTGTGTGTGTGTGTGTGTGTGTGTGTGTGTGTGTGTGTGTGT
>JBBJLR010032528.1:0-12535 GCA_037577145.1 Brachypetersius gabonensis
ACACACACACACACACACACACACACACACACACACACACACACACACACACACACACACACACACACAGTGTTCTTACATAGATAAATTAATCACTGAAAAAATAACATGTTAAAATCAATGCTGATTAATCGCACCACATGACTTTAAGTCGGTCCGGTGTTCTGTCAAAACATGCTAGCCATCGAGATGTGCCTAACGTGCCCTTCTCCGCATGCGCAGTTCCACAGTCTTGGGATTTAGTGCTACCTAGTGTTAGGGAAACTGGGTTATCTGTGCTATCTTGTGCTCGAATCACTGGTTTATGGTGACTAATAACTTAAAAGCTCTTTTGAATTGTTACAGCTAGCTATCTATCTAGGCTTTCCTCTAAATAGAATATGTTTTTCTCTGATTATGCATATTATTTGCCTTATCATCTCATTATCTGTGTTATAAACAAATGTATAAATGTTATTATATTATGTAATTATTATATCATGAATGAAGCAGACTCGTACATTAAAGTGCTTCCGACACCCATGCTTGTATGTACATTGTCTGCACCATATATATAGGCTTAGTTCTGTTCTTGCTGAAGCTATTGTTCTTGCTGAAGCATTTGTTTATGCTGAAGCATTTTTCCCCTTTAGCATATATGGGGATATTTTTGATTGCTGTGCACATTACTGCACATCAACAGTGCATAAACAGAGATGTTGAAAGCCTGTCGTGTTGATTATTCATTCACTAATATGCCAAAACAAACAAAACTGTGATTAATCTAGATTAATTAATCACAGAGCTTGTAATTAATTTGCTGAATTTTTTTAATCGCATGACACATGTTTTCTGAGAACCGAACTAATAATTGTTTGCTGAAACACCTGCACTAATGTGTAAACAGACGATTTCCTCTGCATTTTTTTTCGCTTTTCTGACGTCCAGGCCTCGTCAACCACACCCCTTCGTCCTGGGTTGCTAAGCACTACGCCCCAAAAAAACACAACCCAGCACGAGAACGAGGGGGAGTGGCGGATGAGACCTGGACATCATGGCTTTTTTGTGGCAAGATAAAAATATAAATATTTTTGGCTAAATTATTACGAAAAATATGGGTTTCCTATTTGTATAACATAAATTCTAATGTAAGTTTAGCTGCATTTCCATATAAAAAAAAAAGTCAAAAATGTTGTTACCATCTAGAGAACACAAACAAGGTGCGTCTTGGGATGGTGAAATACCGCTGTACTCAGCCACGGGAGGTTTGAAAGTAGCAAATCCAAGAACGCCATTTATTTCACCTTGCTGCTGATTGGCTGCTATCCTTTGACGCAGCTGCAGTCCAGAATATCCCCCATTGGTCTTGAGAGTTCACGTGTTTTTCATTTTGTTCTTCTTCAATACACATATTTATAATTTTAGACTATAGTGTACTTTTTATTCTGTACTGTAATGTGTGGTGTAGTTTTTATTTTTTTGTTTTAGCTGCTTGTACTGTCTACTGTCCACTTTCCGCTGTAGCAGTGCAAATTTCCCAGGTTTATCTTGTCTTTTCTTATCTTACACCAGCAGTACTGAGCTTCTGATTGAGTGGTTGGTGAATATATATATTACATAGGGCTGTGGAAATAATATTTTTCCTTAATAAATAACATTTACATAGCTGTAACTACAGCAGCTGCATATGTTTATCAAGGACTGTTCTTCATAGACGCTGTATGTTTCTTTTATCAGAATGAGCTGGCTGAAGGAAATAAATGAAGATGCTGAGAGGCTCTTCTTCCTGGTGGCAGAAGTTTTCATTTTCTGGGCCAAATCTCATGTGAGTTGCTCTCATGCATTCTTTCATTCAGTGTCTGCTTTACAAAAACACTTATTAGTGTTCTTGAAGGGTCTTGACATTTCTTAAGTTCCGGTACCACCATTTCCAGTATTTCCAGTGTATCAGACCACCACAATTCACAGTATACAATATGGCTGGTACCACATTATTTAAACAGATTGTATTTGGGGTTTGGTTGTGTTTGGTGTTTTGGTTGTATCAATTGATATTACAGAACTTCAAGTGGGAGGAGCAGAACTTTGTAGTCCAGAATGACATCAACAACATGGCCTTTCTGGTGGGTAGTGGAAGCCAAAAGGTTTGTTGTCTGGATGTTTTATTTTTAATGAAATCAGAATGACGGAATGAATCATGTCCATTCAAATATACTCAGTCAGAACCATCATAATTTATTTTGGAGACACAGTCTTTATTCCACAGCGGCACAAATTTCTGAAATTAGTGAATGTCAAACAGGGTGCAGTGTGTGAAGAAGAGAGGATGAGGATGAAGAGGAGCAAGGACGAGCGATACTCCACACATACCTCACTGATCGTGACTGTCCTGAAGAAGCTCCTCTCTTTTGGGCTAAACCGATGTTGCCATGGTGATCGGGTCTTGATTGCTGTTGCAAAGGGCCATTTCTCAGAGGTAAGCGCTTTGCTGTCTATGTTGCTGGACAGAACTGTGCAAAAGTCTTAGGCACCTCTGCAAATTGATTGAAGGCATTTCTTCTACTAGCAAAGTTAGCGTACAAATAAATTCAAACAAACAAGAAAGCAGTAAAAAAGTATCAAGATTAGTTATGTTTGTAAAAAAGTAGTTGATATTGTATGAGCTGGTTAGGACAACACAAGGTTTGGTTCCAGATTACTCCTTGATTCCTCCAGCCGTTGTTTGAAATTCCATCAGCAGCTCCTGATTTAATTTACTGAAGGACTGATCGAATCACACCAGGATTCTGATGGACACCACAGTAATACTGGACTTCCACAAGAACTCACTGAACATAACATCACTATGTACTGTAGAATTTTTTCTTGTGTTTATTATTTTTAGTTTTATTTAGTAATATTATTTAGTAATATTAAGTATTTTCACAGGTGCCTTAGATTTTGCATAGTACTGTATGTCTATAAATAAAAAAATCAACCTGAGATTATTATATGCTGCACTTTAACATCAATGGACCCAAACGTTTTGCTGTTAAGTCTGGATATGGTGTAATGGCTTGCATTCACCGCACATAAAGACAGAAGGCAGGAACTCCTGCCTTATCTTGTCTGTTTAGTTTGCTAGATTATGAAACTCTTCATTTGTTGTGTCTCTTGTAGAAAGACACAGAGGATGAGGTCCGAGGATGCATTCGCAGCAACCTGCAAGAGGTGAGCCTGAAGCCAATGCTTTTGCAATGACCACAGCACATTTTGAAGTAATGACTTAGAGGACTAAAGAAAGGTGTGAAACTTTTTTTAACCACAAGCTTATAATGTCAGATCTCAGTGACTAAAATGTGCCAAAAATCATTATAATTTGTGTCAGTTAATATGCTTTGTCCCTGATACAGTGTGTAATGTGTACATTTCATATGTGTAATTATGAAATGTGGCATGTGTAAACTATGTAAATTTAAAATCACTTTACATGAAAATCTGATGCCCCCCAAAAAATGCCCAAAACCTAATTCAATCACTGACCTGACACCCCTCCACTGTTTCTTTTAAGGGGATTCATGATGGGTCATTAGATTCCCTACGTGTTGAGAGAATCCTCACCCTCAGTCGTGTCCTTTTCTTTCTGGATCAGGTAAGGCTGCTTTCATAAAACATCTTTCCATCCTGTTGGGTGACTGTTTCTGAGACGGCTGTTCTGCACTGCTTAGTTTATAAATAAGTGTGGTTGTGGAGGCTTGAGGAATTAGTTTTTACTGGGGTGAATTTGTTAGCCCATTTATTAACTTTAGTTTTGTAATGAATTCCTTCAGTAATTTGTGTATTGGGATTGTTTGTATAAGGCTACAATATTTCTTTCCTTCCATCTGTCCATTCTAGAATAAAATTGCGTGATACTGACTCCTACTTGACCAGTATTTTCAGTACATTATAGCAGTATAATTCCCACAAAAAAGGCACTGGTGATTTGGGGTAAAAAACTCTAACTTTTGAAGAGCTAAATGTTTATTGCCCAGGTGGAGCACCCTCAGAGGACTAAGAGAGCAGTGTGGCAGAAGCTGCTGTCCAAGCAGAGAAAGCGTGCAGTTGTGGCCTGTTTCAGAATGACCCCTCTCTACAACCTGCCCAGGTACTCAGTACTACTGTCAGCTCCTTACAGAGATGTTTGTAAAAGGCTATTCAGCTAATTTTCCCTAAAACAACCTGTTAGTGGTAAATAAGTTATGTTTGCTTAAATTAGCCTCCGCGCTGCATTGATGAGACTGTTGTCAGATGTATTAAAATATGTAGTTTGATGTTTTAACTATGTTTCTTACAATCATACTTTTATTACAAGGTGCTAACATTGTTTGAGACAATGACATATTTTGCAGGCACAGGGCAGTGGGTTTGTTTCTGCAGGGCTACAGAAAGTTCTGGGTGGAGGCAGTGGATGGCTCATACACAAACAAACTAATTGGAGATTTAACTGTGAGTCTCACTGTGTCCGTTTAGCTCTTTGTTTGTTGGGGTCAGTTGTCTTTTCGTTTTGTCATTTTATAATTTATAAAATTGCTTTTATAAAAAAATGTGGTTTGGTATTTTTCTTTTTTTCACACTTTATTTTAAGGAAAATATTTTGAATTTTTACATTCTGTCATTTTGTTTTAGAAAGCAGTAGATGGAGGGAATTTGGAAGAGGGAAGGATAGAGGGAAAGAAGAACAAAAGGATTGACGCTCTTCATCAGCTCATTACTTTCTTCCGTCAAAGTGCCCTCACGCAGAGACGGTGAGTGTGTTGCTGGGTGTTAACTGGGTGTGCATGTACAAGAGAAAAGTTACACAGGAACTGGTATAACTTAAAGGGGTTAAAGGGATAATTTGGCAAAATATGTATGTACAGTTGTCACTTACTAAAGTGTAGTCAATCAGCCAAACATGTTGATGAATGTTACTGTGAGAACAGACAAAATTCAGATGTACTGAATGACTGTTACTGCTGTTTTTAGCTTTCAACATAACATAGATAGTAAAACAGAGACAGAAGCATGTGTTTCCGAAAAGGGCACTTGTTCACTTGTTCACTACATAGTGTTTGCTATATAGAGGGCTAACTAGTGACCAAGGGGAGGTGATGTTTAGTTAATTTCGGACACTCGGGATGTTATGTTTTTACTAACTGTTGCTTAAATAGTGTGCCAGATCTCTGCAATTTATCTCTGTCGCATAAACACACGTCTTGTCTCTCTAGTTCAGACACAGCCCGCACATGAGGCGGGGTCTCGCGTGCGGGCTATGGTACGCGGTCCGAGGATGGGTGTTGGAAGCGATCCGGCAGATGGGATTCCTCGCCGGCTCAACATTACCTGGCCAGCCCAAACTTGACATCGGCTCACCAATACAAATGCCCAGTCTGCCGATGTCAATTTTAAGCTGTCGCGGAATCCCCTCTGCTGGCCCGGATCGCGTCCCACACCCACCCCTGGGCCATGGCCCAAAATCCCCTGGACCGCGGCCCTGGCCGTTTTTTTTGTATCAGTCCAGCCCTGGATATTAATTCTTCCGCAGAGAGAGAGAGAGAAAAAAGTGTGAGTGTGACTGAATCTCCTCCGTTTGAAGACCCACTTACCCCCGTCTCTCCTCCCTCCGAGTTTCGTACAATAAAGGTAGTGTGGAAGGTGTTCGAAATGTGCACTCGTTTACTATGTAGGGCACGGTAAAAGAAACTCACAGTGCATGATGGTACTATGTGTATCCATGTAGAGTGTTTGACATGTCACGCGGCGATTTTGTAGTGCACTGACTAGTGGGTGAAATTGATGGTTAGAAATTTTGGACACCACTACAAAATGGCTGACTCACTACATAGTACCCTACATAGTGAACGAGTGCACTTTTCAGACACAGCTAGTATCTCATACAGTGTTAGAAGCCACATAAGCAAGTCTGAAGATTACTTAACAGCCCAACAGCTTAATGCAAGTAGATTTATGCGTGACAGTTTGGGAAACCATAAATCAAAATGAAATGTTCTTTTAACAGGAAAGGCAAAAAGCCCATTTGATCATCATGTCTTTGTTCACAGCAAACTGGAAGAGGATACTCTGTACCTGGCCTACGCCAACATGATGGCAATGGTAGGACCTACTCCACAGAAGGATGTACTCCTTTTCCTAATCCACTTTCCTGAAAAATTATTTTTCTAATATGCTCACAACCCTTATCGTTATGACCCCAGTACTGTGTTCTAATCTCCCTGCAGAGCTGTCAGATTGATGTTAATGATGATGATGAAAAGGTGAAATCCTTTGAGGTGAGCCATAAAGATGATTCACAGTTCTCTGCTGATTCCACTGAAGACTGTTATGTTCACATCTCATGCCAGTAGTTTTCCCTATTTATTAAAGTTAGGGGCTTTTTAGGGCAGCAAATGCTCTTTATGTGAAATACTTACATATTGCTGGTGTACAGTTAGACTTACAATGACAATGATGTATTTTAAAAGACCCCACCGATACAGCTTTGCCTCGTACAAGCCCCACACAAGCTGCCATGTCATATCTGGTCAGCAGTAGTCAGGAGCTAGCCAGATATTAATTAAAATGTGCCACCGTCTCTAATTGTACATTTTTGTAGTGTTTTTGTACTTTTTTGTACATTTTTGTAGACCTAACAGGTTAGTGGATTTTATAAAGTGGACAGTGTAAGCACAAGTGTATCTCATGAAGTGGATGCTGAATGTCAGTGGCATTTTTGTGCTAGCTTTACAAATTACAAATCAAATAAAGAGGTATCCTAGGTCAAGTTTGTGTGTGTGATTAGTAATTCTTATTTGAGTAAGTGAATGTTTGATTTATTAATTGATTGCAGGAGAAAGAGCTGGAAAAGCAGAGGCTCTTGCATCAGCAGGCACGACTACATGAACGCGGAGCTGCAGAAATGGTTCTACAAAGACTTAGTGGCAGCAGAGGCAAGCAGACCAGCACAGTACAATCCATCAAAATTAAATCAAAATTGCCAAATTTAAGGACATTAAAAGTGTTAAAATTTTTTTAGCAGTATTATTAAAAAAAAAAAGGTATTAT
This sequence comes from Brachypetersius gabonensis, assembly GCA_037577145.1. NCBI lineage: Eukaryota > Metazoa > Chordata > Actinopteri > Characiformes > Alestidae > Brachypetersius > Brachypetersius gabonensis. The sequence continues at coordinate 7,042 of JBBJLR010032528.1, forward strand.
TTTTTCAGACTATGAGGTTTCCTATTTTAAGTAAAATTCTATCTGCTAATGTTTGCATTAGTCCGTTTAAACGTAGGCTTTAGTGTATCTGGGCACATAATCAAACATCCTTGTCTCAATTCTGAAGTCTCACATGGATTAAAGTTTTCCGTCGCTATGACGGATTTCCGTCAACGTAGGGCACTAAAGCTCAATTTAGAGATTGATGCAGATTAGAAGAAAAAAGTTTTGTTGGGGGGTAAACAAGCAGTGGATAAACAAGCTTCGGCAAACAAAGTTCTGGTAAGGCTGTCTTTTTCCTTGGTTAAATTACGATTTAGTTATTCTTCCTAAAAATAAAAATAAACATTATGGATTCGGCAGTTTGCGTAAATATTGATGGCTGCGGAGTAGCCTACAGGCTGCAAGCTGTTTCCCGACAGATTTTTTTTTTTTTTGCTTTAATACACACTATGTTTGATGCTGATTCAGTGGTCGTTCGACAACCGGGTAGTCAACTGGCTTATGTCCAGACAACCATCAGCGTTGTCATGGCAAATGCAAGTTTTCTGACAGCTGGGTGAAAGACCCTGCGTTTAAGGACTGGCTCAAGCCTGTAGTAGGGAATAACCGGCTTACTGTTCGGTATGTAAAAAAAACATATGTGGTCAACATCAGTGAGTCTGTAAATCTATTCTGTTGTACAGTGTTATATGTCAAAATCTGCGTAATCGTTAAAAAGGTCGTTGATTAACACTTGCATCTCTGTGTCGTGATGGTTTTAAAAAAATTCCAAAGGTAGTACATAAAGGTATTAAAAGGTATTAAATTTAACTTAAGGATTGCTGTATATACCATGTAGTTGCATTTATGTGACAGCCATTTACTTTAAGAGATTTCTCTTGCTTTCCAGACTCTGTGCTTTCACAGTCTTAACACACTTTGCACTGTTAAGTGGTCAGTAGCCAACACTTGCTTCACTGCCAACACTATGTTCAAGAATGAAGACAAAAGGTGTAATTTTTTTTTAACAACAACAGTTTGCAGGAGCTCCATGACAGGTTTAGTAAAATCTGATAATGGACTACCTATCGTACAAAGCTTTTGGATACAAAAGCTCACACGCACGCACACACACAATGTAATGATAGCTTTCATACAGATCTACAAATAAACCTTAATGCGTGGGGAGAATCTAAGTCAGTGTTCTGTTCTGAAAATATGCTTACATTTAGCTAATATAAATATCTCCATTATCCTTCTGTGAGATGCATTTGGCTTATCATTCTCTCTTTTCACTCTAAGCAGTGCCCTTCAGAGCCCTAGGTGTTTTCATTATTGTCTTTGGCTAAGTAGTAGGTTTCACCAGCAGACTGTGTTGTAATATTTCTACTTAAACTTTACTGTCTAGCCTTCAATAGTCTTCAACCAATCAATGCTTCTGTTCAGTCTCAGAACACCTGAAGCATGCGATCAGATTGATGTAGCCAATGATCATGCAGATCTGGTGTGTTTGGAGCTTAGTCAGAAGGCAGGTTTGAAAAATCTCTCCTTTTAGTATGCTGGATCTGTGCAGTGTCTTCATGGACAAATGCTACAAGGCTTACAATCCCTTTCTTAGACACTGAGGGACTTATGTAGACCAAGGCTGTCTCCTCTGTATTTGAAAGAGTTCACTGCATGTTCATGCACTTTCTGCTATGCTTTAAATTTAATTAACAGGTGCTACGGGTCCAATGGTGGCATTCACTCTTAAACTTGGCATAGGCATCCTGAATGGTGGGAACACGGCTGTACAGCAGGTTGGTTCATAACTATGATAATATTCACTCACTGGCTACTTTATAAAAAAAAAATCTACAGTTGTCTTTTGCTCAGAAACTGACCATTAATGACAGGAGTAGAGAGCGACTGGCCAGTGGATGACAGGAACTGGGCTACAGTCTGTACACAGATATAATAGGTCAATAAAGTAGGTGAATCTTCATAAAGGGCGAATTGTGTAGGTCTTCTACTCAAATCATAACTATATTGTCCTCAAAGCTCACTAGCACACTACCAGTGCTATCTAATACCCAAAACAGAAGGGCTTCCTTGGTTCATCAAACCGTTCCTCAACAACACCAGCGGCACAGAAAACAAAAGCGGGGCAGGTGTGCAGGCCACATGGATTAAAGTTCTCCGTCGCTATGCCGGATTTCCGTCAACTGAGAGGTTGAAAGGTTAATAATGAGATCGATGCAGATCCGAAGGGGAAAAAAATGGGGAACGAGGGGTGGAACTGAACAAGCTTCGGCAGACAACGTTCTGGAAAGGCTGTCTTTTTCTTTGGTTTAATTACGATTTAATTATTTTTCCTAAAAATGAAAATAAACATTATCGTTTCGGCAGTTCACTTAAACATTGATGGCTGCGGAGTAGCCTACTGCGGAGTAGGCGCTTGTTTACGATGCCAAACTTCATAGTAAGAGAAAATAATTCCCCAGCATTTAGTGCCACATCAGTCTCAAAGGTTTTTAATGTCCCAAAACAAAGACGAGATCTGCAAAAGTGCATCCAAGAATAGTAATAATAACAACAATAATAATAATAATAGGGCACAATAATAGGCTAGTAGTAGTATATTTTACATTATTAAAAAAGATCAGAATAGAACGGAAGTTCTAAGATTGGAAGTCAGTAGTGTGTCATGAAGGGTCTCATTCGCTAATAGTAGCTAAAACAGGTCGGAAAACAGCGGAGAAAACCCATCGCTTAAATAGATAAAGAAGCCAAAACTCCGAAGCTCGATATTCAGGACAGTGGCTCCGGTGTCGCGAGTGCTGCAAGAGCTTATGCTTCGTTAAAAATAAATAAATAGAAGCAGTTTTGGAGAGGAATGGCAGTGGGAAGTAGTGTTGTGTCATTCGCGATCTTTTAATTGAACGTACTGAACTCACTTGAGGAAGTGATTCGTTTTAGTACGTTCACCTAAAATACACCCACCCACCCCACCCCCATCATCTCTTCCGTCAGATTATATATTTTTTGCTTTAATTCATGAGACCAGACTCTTCCTGGCTAACTCTCGGTCCCTCACTAACAAAATTAATTTTCTCTGACTGTGTACTGCAAGGAGAGAAAACGTGTCTCTTGCTCCTCGATTTTTACCAAAATCTGGCTATACGCCATTGTTCGTGATGTTGAACTAGTGAGTTGCAGTACAGGTGCATCAGTGCTCACACTACTTAGACTGAAGAACGGTTTGTACCTCAGAGCAATGAACCACCTGAACCAAAAGTGTATTGAATTGTATGGTATTGTATTGTCTTTTCCCTCCCTTTGTCTTGTTCTTGTTTATCTTCTGAATGCTGCACTTGTTATGTGGCGTTGCTCTGATTGTCCCTGGAGATTTTGTGACCTGGCTCTGATTTGAATAGTGAGAATAAACCGAATTAAGTGAAAAGACAAACTTTAAGATATATTTTACAGGAAGGGGTGCAAGAATATGTAAACATAGCCTACCACTCTGCACTGTATTGACAAGGATATATATGAACATAATTATACTGTAATTTCTTCAAACGTTTTTGTGTAACATTCAAAATAAGGGAAAGTTACGATTCTGTCATACGTGAAGACACCACAGCGTGAACAGCACAAACTTCAACCTCTGCATTTGACCCATTCACCAAGTGAAGCAGGGGGCAGCCAGGAACACAGCGCCCAGGGAGCAGTGCGTGGGGACGGTACCCTGCTCATGGTACCTCAGCGGTGTCTAGCGGTCTTGGGAATCAAACTTGGACTTTCAGATTGTAGGGTGAATGCCCTAACCACTAGGCTAACAGCTGCCCAAGTAAAAGGAGTTTCTGGGGAATTGGGCAGTGAGCGTATTGAATTTTAAAACATATTTTGTATTGGTAATAGGAAGGACAAAAATGTTTACAGTGCAAATAAAGTATTTTTATGTATTATTCAAAACAGCCAGTGAAACTAAGTTTTCTACATTTTTAAAATGGAATGTGATGTAATGATGCCGGTAAAATACAGTGCACTGTATTTTTTGCCTTACAGTGCACTGCATATACCTATGCAACATGAATGTATGTTAAACGATAGTTCAAACTTTATCTCAAGACTAATGTGAAGCAGTGTCTTAGGCATCAGGCTGTGTATTTGTGAGCACAGGTTTTGAATGTGAAGCTTATAGAGGTTTTGAATGTAAACCTGAGACCCTTTCTTCTGTGTGACAGAAAATGCTGGACTACCTAAAAGAGAAGAAAGATGTGGAATTCTTTCACAGCCTGGATTGCCTCATGCAGTCCTGCAGGTAAATGCATTTCACTATGTGTATGGATTGGGCATGTGGATATTTTCCACTGTCACATTTCACAAAGTGGCGATGTGTCATGCCTGCAGTCTTACGCGCTTTGATAGAGTTTACTTTTTCATGCTTTTTGGTTTGCCCTGTGTATTGCTATGTGCGAGACCTGTATATTACTAGAGGTTGAAGCCTTGCACACTTGTGTAACAATTACTGATGTTTGTATTTTCATTGTGTGTTGCAGTGCATTCAGTTCAGTTCTGTTTATTGTATCTCTGTATTGCTGTGTGTGGTTTCAGAACTGTATATTTCATATCTGTGTTGCAGTGTGCTGGATCTGAATGCTTTCGAAAGGCAGATCAAAGCAGAGGGATTAGGAGTGGCAGCTGAACACAGTGCAGGTACATCAGTACAGCCGAAAAAAATCGCAAATTGAAATCAAATATCTGTTGACTAGGAAGTGATGGACAAAACAAAATACGTTTGTGGATGGGGTTTTGTGGGACAGGCAAAACCAAACCAAATATTTGTTGACTTTTTATTGATCTTTTTTATTGTCATTTGAAGTGGTCTGCCTTTCTCTCTCACACTCTGTATTAGGTGATAAGGTTATGACAGATGAGCAGCTGACCTGTGACCTCTTCCGATTTCTTCAGTTGCTTTGTGAAGGACATAATGCAGGTGTTTAGCAACAAATACAGTCACAAAAGACAACTCACTTATACCACTGCACCACACCGAAAACCAGATTAATAAATAAATGCTTTAAAACCTTTAATCCTCTTTTTATGCTCCTATGAAGATTTATTATTTTTTTGTTAATGTGCTTGCACAGTTCTTTCAGCCACATTTGAAAAGTATGCAGTTTATTATGCATTTATTTGGTTACCACTTTCTTGGCACAGATTTGCAGAATTATTTGAGAACCCAGACTGGAAACAACACTACAGTCAATATCGTTATCTCCACTGTGGACTACCTGCTCAGAGTACAGGTATATAAGTGTGTGTGTATATATGTGTATATATATATATATATGGGTGTGTGGGTGTGTATTAGGGCTGCACAATATATCGCAAATTTACCGTCATTGCAATAACAACATCCGCAGTATCCATATTGCAAAAAAATATCCATATCGCGAAAGACTGACTGAACTGTAATAAATGGTGTTTTTCCAAAACTCTTCACCCAGTGCCACAGAGAAGAGGG
>JBBJLR010032548.1:0-12535 GCA_037577145.1 Brachypetersius gabonensis
GCGATATTTTTTTTATCGCCCGATAAGAGTCTCACATTAACGCAGCACGTTAACGCCGATAACGGCCCACCACTAATCTTTACATTATCATGACATAAAATTTATGATTTGTGATTGTAATGAGTATGAAAACATATAATTTGTTCTGTAACATAATGTTCAGGTGTTGAGGAAAAAAAACTACTTTTACTGCCATTTAAAAAACAGACAGATGATATCAGTTCAGGCAGTAATATGATAAAGATAGCAGGAAGTGACAAAGATATAGTGGAACCAACCAAAGAGAAGATGAAAGTCAGATTAGTGTTGTTTTCTGTGAGCTTGAGAGTTGCACTGTCAGCCTCACAGGATCCAGAATGCTTGGTCTGGTTTGGATGCAGGTTGACGATCTCCTGAACCACCTAAACAATTTGGAAAAGATTTCCTCACTGAACACACAGTATACAAACTCAATAAGATGAGCATTAAAGTATTATTGCTCGTCTCTTGTTTCACCGCTATCCACATTTAAGCTTGTCAAGGCAATCTATATTTAGAAACGAAAACAAACTAAAACCAGAAAACAAGTCCAGTCCATATGACTCTCAATCTTGAGTTATCTCCTGTTATCTGTCAGCCAGTCAAGTTTTTCCAGCACTACAGGCTCTTGGTACCTGGTCAGGTGGTCACAAAACTCAGGATGTATTTTAACAGTCCTCCAGCGGTGCTTTAGTAGCAAAACACACTGATATTGTGTTCACATAATTATAGAATTAGGCCTACTACCGACATATGCTACATTCTGACATCCCTGACATACAGTGGACTGCTAATCACATTTTTCACAAAGTTAAGTTCATACAAAAATACATTTGTGAAAAATTGTGCTTTTTAATAACCATGGTACCCTTGATGTCTTAAGTGTAGGAAAGAGGGATAATACCTTGGCCTGGGAGCGAGAGAGATAAGTCATGTTGAGCTGCAGTCCCATTCGTGCCATCAGGCAAGCAGTGCCATTGTTGGTAACGTTGTAGTCTCCTCGCTCGGGGTTGCTGGGAGGTGAAGGTGGAGGCGAAGGAGACGCGGTGACCTCCACATCACTGGACAAACTCGGACATACCGTTAAAGCTGTAATGGACAACATCGTTAGCATTGACAACATCTTTTTCTCTTTGTGTGTGAGTTGTGTGATGCATAATTAATTACTCTAGAATAGAGTATCTGTCATCATTCTGGATTTTCACTCACACTAATGCTGTTACTGCTTGTGTATGTTGCCCTGTCCTATGATACTGTTTGCTGTTGTGTTTTGTTAAGTCTTGCACTCCTTTGTTTTGTAATGTAGTCCTGTCCTGTTCAGTCTGCACATGTGTAATCTTGAATTGTTTATGTTTTTATTCTTTGTACCATGATCCTGGAGGAACGTGGTTTTGTTTCACACTGTACTGTGCAGTTGGTTGAAATGACAATAAATACCTATTTGACTTTACGAAAAGTGCCGATTTTGTTAAGAAAATGTGGTGCACTTCAATATATGTTAGATTTAAGAGAATTAAAGCTCAGTTCCATATAAACTACTTATGATATCTTGAATGATAGTTGAATGACAAAGCAGAAATCTATGAAGCATCTACAATCAAAATACAATGTTATGAAACATGTTTTGATCATAATAGTGCTTTAATATAATAAATGACCAAGGAAAGGCAGAACTTGGCAATGTTCATCGTCACATGAGAGACCCAAATCTCGCAATATTACACCTGGCAAAAATGTTTGAAAAACAACATGACTCATAAGCAGGGAGGCTTGCACTGGTCTATGGGCCAACACTTATATAACGGCAGCGATTCCTACATAATCACAGAAAATGCAGCAGCAACTACATAGACAAAAGTATTGGGACCTGTTTTTCAGGGCTTGGTCTAAGCCCCTTACTTCCAGTGAAGGGCAATCTCAATGCTTCAGCACACCAAAACATTTTGGACAACACCATGCTTTCAACTTTGTGGACACAGTTTGGGGAATAACCTTTTCTATTCCAGCATGACTGTGCGCCAGGGCACAAAGGAAGGTCCATAAAGACATGGTTGGATGAGTTAGGTGAGGAAGAACTCTACTGAACAAAAAGACACAAATTACCACAGAAACTGTTATATCTGCAACTCCATATAAAAAGTACAATGCCGTGTCATTAAAGTCCCTGTTGGTGTGATTGTCAGGCGTCCCAATACTTTTTCTCACGTAGTGTATTTCAATGCAGCATTATTCAAATCCCTGTTAGTGGGATGGTCAAACCCCTCAATTCTTTTGTCCATATAGTGTATTTGAATGCAGCGTCAATAAAATCCTTGGTGGTGGGACGGACAGGAACCCTATACTTTTATCTATGTAGTGTAATTGAATGCATTGTCATCAGAGTCCCTCTTGGTGTGACGGTCAGGCGTCCCATTACTTTTGTCCACATCGGGCATTTTAATGTAATGACATCAGAGTCCCTGTTAGTGTAATTTCCAGGAGTCCCAACACTTTTGTCCATACAGTGTAACTTCAACGCAACTGTGACTTACCCAGCACCAGCAGGATGGCTGCAGCGGGCAGAGGTTGTTTTGGGCGGTGGAGGATCATGTTTCGAGGAGAGTGGTAAGAAAGTGACGGGCCCTGGATGAACCGCACAGCTGAGTTTAAAGACCCCTGCGGCACTGAGACCACCTCGAAACCTCCTTTTCTGGATTATCCTGAGTGCTTCTTTTTGTGTTCTTGTTAAAAAGCTCAGCCCAGAGAAGATAAACGCTCTGCTTCGGTTTGTTTTGCTGTCATGGCCAGAGACGAGCTCCCCTCACCTCTCCAGGAAGAAATACATAGTCATGTGAGAGACTAGACCACCCTGAGCATGCGCAGTAGCACATCGCTGCTAAAAACCTTCACAAACGAACAGACCAGCACTAATGGGTGAAAGCTCGACCTGCGCTCTTTTACTACAAACACACACACATTACCTTGTAAACTGAGGCTTAAGCACACGACAGAGTTACTCACTGACAACAATCCTCAATCTGTGGTGGGCTGAGATTTATGTAAGCAAGCTGCCAAACACATATATATATATATGTATGAAAGTAACTTTAACTTCTAATAAGGCAAGGTTTTTGAAAGTCTGCTTGAAAAAAGGTTCAGGATTAAGCCACAGTCCTGGTGTTTTCACTGAGGCAGACAGCAGCAGGACTCACGTGAGGGAGAACAAAACATGGAGGTACAAAAGCCTCAATCAGATGACCAGAGCGGTTCGCACAAAGGCTCCAAATATTCAGGAGGACCTTCACAGCACTGTGTCACCCCCTGCACTGAGGCCTGGCTCAAGCCTGCTCCCAGGTGTCGCCACTTTGTGTAAATAACGAAGAGTCTAGAGAAGTAAAGACAACTTATGAACAACAGTGATATGGCAAATTGTTCAAAACGTAAACATATTTCAGCTAATGAAAAAAGAATTTGACTATTTTCCATAATTTTGGCAATTTGGTGCAAGAAATTGTAAGAACTTACCTTTAACTGAAATTTTACTGAAATGAATGGAGTGAACCAAATTAGTAGCATCACATGATTCTCTGGCAACATAACTGGTTGAAATATAGACAATGTAAACACAAACCGCCAATAGCAGACCCTCTCTTTGTGTGTAATATAGTATATTATCTGCAATTTGACTAAATATATTTTACCTTCACTTAACTTGCTTCTTACTGACTGCACAGGGTTGCCATGGATTATAAGTTAGGTATGTGCCATGTGCTTCCATCTGAAATCGACAGTAATCTTTGTCGTGTTGAAATTCAATGACATGTTGTTGTCACAACAAGTTGGTTTACCTCGTCTCTGAGTTATCGTCATTGCTGATGAGGCCAGCCTGTCTTTTTTCATCTGTATTGTTTCATTGATGATATGGTTCAAGTAGTACTTTGGGCAGCCGTCTTGAATTATTAAGGTGAAAAACAGAGGACTCAGAACACAGCCCTGAGGGACCCCAGTGTTCATGGTGTTGGTCCCAAAGGTGTTTTTCCCAGCACATACTGTCTGGAGTCTGCCTGTGAGGAAGTCCTATATTGTACAGTAGGTTATTGATGCCTAGTGGGCAAGTTTTCTTCTCAAGTTGTGCGGCATAATTGTATTGAAAGCACAGCAGAAAACTATAAAGAGCCTCCTCACGGAAGCAAAGACAACTTAAGAACAACAGTGCAGTACTTGTCCAGCCTTTCAAAGCCTCGTCAGCATCTCATTTGATGGGAGTAAATGAGATGCTGACGATACATTGAATGTTGATGCTGGTGAATTCTTTGGCAGTGGTGGGATGGTGCTGAAGCATGGAGCTACGACGGCTTGGTTCAGGGAGGTGTTATAGGTGTCTGAGGATCTTCACCGGTTGGTTCTCTGAGTTCATGTTCTCTGAGATCACACGCTGATGTGTTGTCAGAACCTGCCACTTTTTCGTGGGTGGACCCTGATTGTCAGCTGGGTTGAGAAAGAGTACTTCATCTTTCAGACTCTAGGGGCTTTCATTATTGTTGTGTTGTTCTTTTGTTGAAACCATCTTACGTAGGTGTTCAATGTACAGAGGAAGTCAGTGTGATCGTTGCTGGCCGGTGGAGGGTACATGTAGTCTTTGATGGGCAGGATGCCTGGATTTTCTGTACCTAAGCACACTTTGCTGCCCTTAAACCCCAGTTCAGTTTGGCTCTAACAGGTCTAGGAGCGTCCTTGTCCCCACAATAGCAGGCAGCATTACCTGCTCTCGGAAGCGCATGCTCCTCTTTGGTTGGCACATGTGGTGTTCTTGACGACAGTCACATCTTCCACACACTGAAAAGTGCTTTAGAGATGCAGAAATGTTCTGCGGTGCCATTATGCACAAGTTTTGTAAATGAGTTGAGTGAGGGTGTCCAGTCTTGTTAAAGATTAAGGGACTCCATATAATGTCAAGGTTCTTGGAAGAACACTTAAACCATTATGCAAAAGTTCTTTGTACAAACATGTTTAATTTACAAAATTGCTTTATTAGGAAACTAATTTTTTTTATTCTTCTGTGGCATCACTCAAATATCCTCTTTGCCACCTTTTCACTGCTAGTGTACTTTACACTTTCACACATCTCCCAGCACTTTATATACTATCAAACAGATAATATGTTCTTCATGAGGCTATTCCTTCTTGACATGAAGTCTTCATCAAGTGTTGTTTGAAGACTGACACCCGTTTTGTAAGCTGTAATACAATATGTTCGTCGTATCATACACCTTTTTTGCACATCACATAGTTTGTATTAAGGAGACTTGGGGTGCACTGTGTGCATATATAACTGGTCTAAAAATAAACAGGAAGCGCTGGCAACAAAAGTGTTGAGATGAGAGGACCTTAGGTGCTGAGGTGGGAGGTTTGAGGCCTTGGAGAATGGTGTCACTCACCACTAGGCAGTTCCAAGTACTGGGGCCATTTCCTGCTTGCAAAGGGGCGTCTACAACCTGCATATGTGCAAGGCAGACTTCAGCACAGCCCCTGAGTGAGGCCAAGCTACAGGATAAAAACCACCAGGCATATTTCTGGAGTCCCAGGGGAATGTGATGGCAGTGTTCAGGACAGTAAGCCTGCTTTGCCTGGGCCTGTCATTTTCCTCCACAGGTGAGATATACATTTCTTCTCTGTACTATTATGCGAAATCATATCAAACAATGTCACCGTTTCTTTTTGCTCATTTGTAATATTATGCATCTGAAGAATCCCACTGGGCTCACTGTCAGACATGCTTAGTGTCATAAAGATTTGTCACAACTTCTGCTTCTGAATAAGAGGTCAAGTCTCTTCCGCACAGCCAGCATTTGTCAGAAACAAGTGCGTAACATTTGGAACATCAAATGAAAAGATTGCGACACAGTTACCCTGAGCATCAACTGTCACTCCACCATCACAGCAACAGCTTCAGATTTTGATGTTATTTTTGGCTTTGATGTTGAATGTTAACAATGAAAACCACTATTATTTCCTTCCAGTTAGGTAGTGAAAGTTTCCAACAAGCATGGTTAGATAAAACTGAAGTCATTAAAAATGTGTTTTATAGTTTTACTGGAAGCTCCCAACAGGCTACTAGGGTTCTAAAATCTCTTTAAACCCATTAATTAAAAGACCTGGACCCACCAGTGAGCCCAAAGCTTTAGTATTCTTTTTTTTTCATCATAGCAGGGTTAACTATATTTTGCACTGTAGAACATTTCATGATCTCACTCCTGGAAATGGACAGAAAAAATGGACACGGAAATATAAGCAGACATTTTGCAATACTATTCTTATTGTAGGTTTGAAGTCAAAGCACCAGAAACACGCCGTGCAGTTATTTATTGTTCTTGGAGGTTGTTCGCCCTCGTCGAGGTGCCGAATATGAAACAGCCAAATGAGGTTGTAAAGAACAACAGTGTACTTCGATGCTATAATAAGCCTGTTGTTTTGGTTCATTAAACTGTGTGGTAATACTTAACTTTTGAAAATATCTTTGAAATTGTCAGCAGGACATGCGGTACAGCCGTTCACCTTATTAATTTCAGTTCCTTAGAATTCTATTCCTGTTCTTCTCTAATTTTGATGCAGTGTACAGCTGTAGAATAGGGCAAAGGCCAGCTTGCATTACATCCTTACTGTTCAAATGCAGCTCATCCTGTTCACTCTTGATTACCTCACATTGGAAACTCTTGCAGGAATCTTGCAGCCCCTGAAGAAAAACCTTAATTTCTGTCTTGTAGCACCTTAGAGGTCAAAATAACGTGTTAATAAGGCAAAGAAATTGCGTAATTGCAGCAGATCTTTTTTTTTTTTGTTCCATACCTCTGCGTTTTTTTTTAAATCGCAGAGATAAGCAAGAACCGATTTAAAATCGGTTTAAATCGGTTCTTGCTTATCTTTTAAGATCAGTTTTCATTACAAATGTCTGTTTTTTTGCTGCACATGTAATTTTGCCTCTCTCTTAGACCATCTTCCATCACTCCGTTCCTAGCTGCCCCCTTATATTTCTATATCCGTCCTTTAGTGCTGGGTGTTGTTGATCAAATTCAATATTTTATAACACAGTGTTTTTTAAATACAGAAATACACAGAATCAGTTGTGTGTTGATACTAGACTGTTTTGTTCTGACCAATTTAATACAAGGGGAACATTTCACAGCATTGCAGACATTAACCAGATAGAGCATTTTTATTTAGGATTTATATATAACGACATACTAAACTACTAAAACTGAATCTCCACATGCTTTCTTCTTTATGCTCATGCCAACAAACACTTCACTGAGCCAAGGAATGTACTTCATTTTCTACATAGACTTATAGAACTCAAAAGGGAATACCACTGATTTTTCTAAATGAAATAATTTCCATAATTTAGACAAAAACTCTTCACAACAGTGGCGATAGAAGCAAGACATCTGAAGAGTTTAATGCCTCTGAAAGCTCCGTCACAGAAACGCTGTAAAACTGTGCTTGATGTCTGAGAAATTGTTTGACAATAGTTCTTTTTTTATTCATTATTCTTATTGGAGAGATACATGCAGGTTGTTCCGAAGCAAAAAAACAAAGAGAACTTTCATTACAAACACATTAAGTTTCTAAACATGTAAAAAGAACACTTACTAAATTAAAATGACATGCCTAATAATGCATTTGGGGAAGATATTTTTCTTTTTTTGGAATCTATACTGTGTTTTTATTATAATATTAGATTACGCTGTCTGAAAACAACTCATATCCTCAACATGGTAACTTTTCAATAGCGTCCTTAATTTAAAATGGAGATTCATGTAGAACCAATTTATTTGAAATTATGTCAGATCCTGGTTTTGCTTCCAGTTTTCATAAACTTTGGACACAAATTAAAGAGCAGCCGGTTATTTTTTTAAAAATGGAGAAGTTTTTGGCTGACAGTGCTAAGATAGAAACGTATGAAGCTGGTAATTTTGTACACTAAGTAAATTTATAGTAAAATATATATATTATTTTTTGCACTGTAGACATCATGACCCTGAGCCCCTATTGACATTGACTTCAAAGTGCAATGATGTTTTGGGACCCCCGGGACCCCCACCCCCCACCTTCGCTGTGCAGCACACCTCATGAAAAACACTGAACTAGATACTGAAGTAAAATTGAGCTCAGACCACAGAGACACAGGTCCCAGCAAAAGTCTCTGACAGGAAGACACACACACACACACACACATACCTTGCAGTAACAGTTTCTGTTATTTATTTCACATCAGAGACAGCTTTTGTTTCTCTGTTTGATTGCAGTTTTGAAAAAAAAACGTACTAATAGTTCATTAGAGATAAGTGCATTACAGACTGTGTCTTTGGAGCCTCATCAGAATTGAATTATTTTCGTAATAACGGGAAGAGAAAGTCTAATCACTGTCTGACTAGGAGACAAGGGTACATGTCCACTTTCTTAACAATCTATAAAGCACTCCCTGATCAATAAGCCAGATAACTGGGACTCATCTCAACAGTGCATTTTACTACATTGCATTGGTGCAGATTTTCTACAGTGCACAGAATCACTGATCTCTTCCTAATAAAACAACACTTACTTCTTAAGGGGCTAGATAATGTGCAGTTAGCTGGTGTGACATATTTGCCACATCGCTCCACCGCTAAAATGCTCTTTTAAAATCTTTTAAAAAGATCAGAATTGCTTTGGTGGTGTTAAAACAGCTCCTCCTTCATCTTAATGCGAAGACCTGAAATTAGATGAGGACTAAAGTTAAACCTCCAGCTACGGGTGTGTGGACACCTTTCCAGCTCTTTTATTTATTGCTTGTTGTTGTTCTGGTACTGTAAAGTGCAAAATAGATTTAGGATTCATGTGAAATATTGAATTCTGGTCTTCCCCAGCCAGGACTATACTTTGTACTAAATTGTTTATACTTTTTACATTCCTAAAATAAAATGAAAAAGCACAATTTTATTCCTTTACAATTCCATTTAGATTTTCTAAGTATGTTTCCAATTTAAATTATTATTTTTTTAAAAAGGCTTTTCTCTCACCTGCACATTTTAATTTTTTTAAAGCAACATACTATGTATTCTGTTGATACTACAATGAAACTCTCTGTTGTTCGCTGATATCCTTACACGTTTTTGTATTGGAACTTTAAAAGTCAATACATTTAGCTGCTTAAAATGGACAAAATAGTATCATTTCAAGATCTAAAAATCAATTTTTAGAATGTTTTTTAAACATTTTTCTTTTCTAAAGACACATTGCAGAGAAAGAATTTCACAGAACATGCACAGAACGGAAATGAGAAAAGGCCACGCACTGTTTTTACCAAACATTTTTCTGCATAAATGCAGATATGATTTAATGTAGTAACAAACTCCATCTTCAAAATCCTCCAGAATATTGTTAGGAAAGAACTGTGATTATTTCATGAATGCAGGTACTGTAGAATTTAGGGTTCTAAATGTTCTTCATGACTTCAGAACTGCATCACTTAGAACACAGGCAGCATGTGTCTAACTGTTGCCATTAGTGAGAGAAATAGTTATACAGAAAAAAGCACTGAAAAAATGTTCAGTGTCTCAAGTCTTTTATAGGTGCAAGTCTTTTGTCTTAATTTTTAAGAACTGCTGGCAATATTTCTCCTCATTTCATGATTTAAAGCATTTTAAAGGAATTGACAGTACATCAAAATAAGAGAAATGATGCAATGAAAGAAAACAAATCTCTTGTTCACTCTTATAATGGCAATAATTATCTTTGACGAACTTCTAGTAGTGTTTTTACATCCAGCTGGTCTCATTGCGAGAGGAGAGTGTTGAGTCCAGCAGTGTTTTTATACATCATTAAATAAGATTAGATTCAGGTGATCACTAATCAGTACCTCATAAAGCAGAATGAGGTGCTTGTGTAGGAATTGAACAGACACTTGCATAGAATTCGTCATCATACTCATAGAGATGCTGATTTAAAAATAAATTGCAGTGGTCTCTTATTTTTTTCCGGAGTTGTATAGTAGCTAAATATTAAAAAATACACTTTGATGTGGGTGGCAGTGTGTTACTGTAGGATCGAGAGTGAGTGAGGGCTAACACTTTGCAGTACAGGGGTTGTGAGTAGGTTTATCCAGGTTTATCCTTAAATTTAAGTACAGGGGTCTTCGAGTTACAGTGGTCTCAACATACAACGTTTCAAGTTTATGACGCTCACTCCCAGTCCCACGCTTACACCGCAAGCCTCGTCCTTACGGACTACATGGCCGAACTATGAGGGAGCGTTCCTTTTCCTTTTTCTGTGGCATAGTTGTGTTTTTATGATTTAACAGTTGTGTTTGGATAGGCAAGTAACTTAAGCTAGGGTGTGTTTCGACTAACACCAAATTTTGGGTTACATCACTGTCGAAGGAACGGCTCTGTGTCGTAACTCAAGGACCCCCTGTACATTTTTCAAACAAGTAAGAGTTTGTTGAAAAAGGGCAGTTCATACCTTTCCAAAAAAGCAAACCCGCCTATTTTTTGCTATTTTTAAATAACTGACCCTTGCGTTTGGAAATAATAAAATTGGTTTAAAACATTTTTTTTTAAGTTTTTTGACATGACTGTAGAGCACAAACTGTTTCTCACCAACCAGGCCGATAAATGTCCCTCGTTCGAACTATCCATTAGTTTGTGTTCTCTCTGCAGAGGCTGCGGGCCTGAGTGACCCCATCACCTGCTACGTCCTGGACGCGGTTCTTCTCATTTACTGCATCCTTTTCACTGCGCTGTACTTCAGGTTAAAGGTGAGACAGTCATCCGACGTCTGCAGTTATATTATATGGTCTGCGCCCGTTCTTTTGCAATGAGTTCTGCGCTCTAAACCTTTCTTTCTCATGGACGTCTTAGTTTGCAAGGAAGTCGGACAGCTCAGCACCAATCGAGCCCGTCTATGAGGTGAGTTTCTGTTTCAGTGCTTTTCGTGGTGCAACAGGTGAGGCTATTTTTAAAAGCCATATAACTGTATGGCATCAGTGCAATAAGACATCCTGCCTTATCTTCAAAACCACTTTTTTCTTTTTAACATTATCTGAAACATCCGCTGCCCTTTACAGTTTGTGAACATTTCATGAAAAATGGTCAGATAGAAATTATCCAACATAACAGCAACAGTTTCAGATTAACATACGCTAGCAGTCAAAAGTTTGGACACACCTTCTCCTTTTTTTTTCTTTGTTTTATGATTTTATTATTTTTTGTATTGAAAACAAACAAAATGATGCAGGAACACATGGAATTTTGCAGCAAAGAAAAAAGAGTAAACAAACCAGAATATCTGTTGTAACTAGGTAATAATGGACTGTTATTTAGTTTTTACTTAGTTAAGTGGTTCTTGCCATAATGTGGAGTTGATCTGTAGTGGAACAGGATCACTAACAGTGTACCAACCCGACTCACAGCTGATGATCGCAGACACATTAAGAAATTCCACTAATCAACTCTTGATGAAGAACACCTGTTAATTAAATACCATTCCTCATGAAATGCCAAGTGTGCAAAGCTGCCATCAGAGCAATAGGTGATGTTTTCAATATTAATCTACAATGTAGCCAATTATAAAAACAAAGGAATAAGAAGTGTATCCAAACTTTTGACTGTCAGTGTACATTGTGTGTAGTTTTGTGTGTGTGATTACTCTTCACTTCCCGTCTGTATGATTGTGATTATCAGGGACTGAACACGGATGAGGTCACCGATAAGTATGAAGAGCTGGGGGCTCACAGCAGCCAGGCTGTCAGACGGGTGAGCTGGAGCTGACACTTCTGTAGTAAACTTAGCTCATCAGGTCATGTGTGATGTGAACTAAAGTCCTGGGCTGGTGGTGTCTCTGGTGTCGCTTTTGTTAGGTTTCTATGTGAAAATTAGTTCACACCCTCTACAGAGAACACCCTTCTGCACATTTTAAGGAGCAATTACTTTTATTCTGAATTTGACTTATTGAAAACAAAAACGTAAAATCTTTTCTGTGAAAAAAGTTATTTTTTATGTTTCTCTTTTTCCAATGAAACTCAGCAAATAAATAGTGTGCATTAAAAATGGCATAATTAAAGGAACAGTTCAATAAAAATGAATGGAACTTCACCAGCTAAAACAATTGAACATGAAAAAAGTCATTATTCTGTTTCACTTTTTCAAATTCAGTGGAGCAAATGAATTAAAAATAGTTGTGCACTAAAATAGCTGAAAAATGACACTTTCGAGTGTGATGTTTTAATAAAAATGAATGGGAGGTAGTTGTCTAGAAAAATATAATTTTAATTCAGTGTAATCAAATTCTATTGCCTTTCATTCATGTGTGCATGTGTTTGTGTGTGTGTCTGTGTGTGTGTGTGTGTGTGTCTATGTGCGTTTGAGTTTGTATATATGCACGCACGTGTGTGTGTCCATGCATGTGTGTGTGCGCACAGATGTACGTATGTATATTTGTGTGTGTGTGTGTGTGTGTGTGTGTGTGTGTGTGTGTGTGTGTGTGTGTGTGTGTGTGTGTGTGT
>JBBJLR010032558.1:0-12534 GCA_037577145.1 Brachypetersius gabonensis
GCAACAGACATAAAAGTCGATCATCGACGTTAGATCGCTTATTTAGGATTCCTAACTCGAGATAAGATAGGATTCCTCAATCCAGTTAGGATTTGCTTCTGTAACACCAAATTGAAAAAAATCTTTATGCTTAAGATAGGAAGTTTCTGTAATACGGCCCCTGGCCCGCAGTTTTACATAGCATGCTCTTCTTTTGTAATAATCTCAGATCAGATGTTTAATTTTATCTCTGAATTCTTGTTAGGGCTGGCAAACAATTACTCAATTAAAACCTAATTCTATTTCAATCTGCTTACTTATTCTCAGTTTTAGTGATGAATGGCGTATTGCAAGTCATTATTGCAGTCTAAACATTCTTCGATATTAGCATTTTAGCTAGAGTCACACTAGTCTTGCTTTGGATTGATTACAATTTGTTTCAGTCTCTAGACATTCAATAGCCTATGATCAGCTGAACTGGTTAGGTAACCTATTGTAGTTTGTGTTTATTTTATTCACAGCTACACTGGCCAGACAAACGAGTGAGTATGTGTTGGCATGTAAAGGGTCAAAGAGTTAAAACGATTATCCAAATCATTATTTTGACTTGATTACCAGTGTAAACGATAGCTACAGCTATAGTTTACATGCTTGAGATTGAGGGGAAGGGAGAATGCAGTAATCTTTTTCTGGTGTGTGTGTGTTCGTGTCCCCTGTTCTGGTCCCTTGAGTCTCAGTGGAATTCCTGTAAATCCTGGTATTCTTTCCTGAGGCAGTTTTGTCAGCATTACTAAGCAATGCAGGGATTGTACTTGTTGCCACGTACCCCCAGGTTGGCTGCTGTTCAAAGTGGTCATTATAATTATTTCAAGCAGGTGCACAATAGCGATGTTGTTTAAACCAAGCCTGTTTTTCATCAAGGAGGATCATCTTAACATTCTCAGAGCAGCAACATACCAAGGATAGCCAGTCCGTTTGCTGCTAAATCACACGCATACATTTTTTCCAACTTGAACGCAGCAAGCCGAAGTTAGACCACTATCTAAGTGCTGAGGCCTTCTTCACATGCTGACAAAGTGTCGCTAACAGACTTGCTCCCACACCCTTTTGTGGCTTTGCCGAGAGGCAGAGCCCGGCGAGGCGGCTGGAGGGAGGAAGACAGAGAGAATAGAGCTGAGGACAAAGCTCGGCTGCAAACTAAACAACTTCCTGTCCTTTGGCCCCCACACCCTGTCCTGTGGGCTGACTGGCCCCCCGAGCCCCAAAGCTGAAGACTCAAACAGCGCTTCCTGAGGAAACGGCAGAATCAGGAAGTGACCCTCTCTCACTACAGCATACCACAGTCCTCTGTCACACAGCCAGCAAAACTGACGATATGCCACTAGTCTGTGGTCACTGACAACACGGCTTAATAAACCACAGGAGCTGTGCGTGTCATCTTTTCAGGCTTTCTTAAAAAATGTTCTGCAGACGTTTTGCAAATGAATTCCATCTTCTTTGATGCTGGAGCCCAAATAAGGCCCACATTTTCATCAAGCACTTTCACGAGTGCGATGCTGGATTCTTGAGGATTACGTTAATGAGGTTATTGGGTTTATCACTCTGGAATCCCATGACTCTAACCATGTCTCTCTCTTTCCCAGGATATTGGCCTATCTGTTCTCAATTACCAGTGCTGGTGTGGTTTATGAACAATGATCAAAGCTGAGATTGATGTGTTCTTTCTCTTTAAGAAGTTGCATGAATGGTCTTGTTACCTGATGTGCATTGTCACGCAGATGCATATTACATTATTTTATGCTGTTGTGCGTTCTATACAACTTTTGCATTTAGTGCGACATATGCAGTCAGATTATCTTCAGACTTATGTTCTTGTGTACTGATGTTCAGCACAGCTAGCCATTTGCTAAGGAGTAATTGGAATATTGAGAAAATGAGGCGAGTGTTGGGATTGTTCCCATCAGCTCAACCTCGTCGCACCCCTTCGCTTTAGTGTGGCACACAGTATGTGATTGTAATTAGGGCATTCTGTGAAACTGCATGCCACTATGATGACAGAAGACACTGTATAGCAGTGCTTTACACAGTATAAAAGATCGAGTAGAAGAATACCGATTGCACAGTATTCAATACAGATTAAGGTGCCCTGTAAATCTGCTTACTACTTAGCTTCTTGAAATATGAACAGGTTCACTGTGGGTCTTGATAAAGCTGTGTTTGATCATGTTCAGAACATTCTCCACAGAGGGGACATTAGCACTTTTGTAAGAGTCACTAAAGAAAGCAAACCCACACTATCAGGGTCTCTCAAATGCATTATTGTTTGTAGTTACAGATTCATAAATATGCAACATTGTATGAATATTGTTTATAAGATTTTTGTCCAAAATGATCAAGTGCACTCGATTGCTAATATAATCCATGGTGACAGTCCTGTATAGGTGCCATATGCTGGACATGGTATATGTTCATTCACTATATGGAATAAACAGGTACAGTATATAGTGTTTACTGGTACAGTATGTACTGGTACAGTATGCAGTATACTGGTGCCGAATACGGTGTGTTAAGCAGTATATAATGGTGCAGTAAACAATATATACTGGTCCACTACACAGTGTACTGGTTCAAGATGCAGTATACAATATATACTTGTACAATATGCCCTATACAGTAAGTACTGGTGCAGTATCCAGTATAGTGTGTATTTGAACAGTATGTTTTGTTAGTGTTACTTTAGCGTCCTGAATGTTGCGTTATGTGTGATGTGCATTCTAGCATGCAGCATCAGAGGGCACTAAATATGTAAATGCTGTTGGGAAATGTAATATTTTGTCACGGGTCTGCACTGCTGTTGAATGCACGGCAGTGTGCAGTACAGATTGGGTAGTGGCAGTGAATATAGTAATGTAGTAATCTACGCATGCTCAGTGTGAATCAGACAAGGGCTGTAGATCTGATACCCACAGGCCACAACGTTGTTAGTGCTTCAGTGCCCCATCCTGCTCTGCTCTAAAGACACTCCTCTCTTGCTTTCTTCTCCCCAGTCTTTTCAGACGGCTCTCTCTTCTTGGCCTTGTCTCTTGGCTGGGACAACAGTGCTGATTGTTTTCCTGATGGCCTTGGATGTTCCAACTCTAGACTCAGTTTGAACAGAATTCTTCGCTCATGACTGAAACAGGGAGACCCCACCCCCACCCCCAAATGAGTTGTCTGTGTAAAATGTTCCAGTGGGTTCATGCCGTCATGCTGAGAGCAGAGCTTTATACAGAAAACACCAGATGTAGAGGTGTTTTGTGGAGAGTCTGTGTAGTCAGCATGGACCTTTTCCAGATTTGACACCCAAACAGTGTGTCAGCCAACACTTACTTAAAGTAGTCAGCCAATGAAACTGTATGTACGCTCGCTTATATTTGCGTGTGTGTGTGTGTGTCCAGAATAGCCGTGTGTCGTCCCCCTTCACCCTGCTGTCCATTTGGCCTGAAGGTCCTCGGGGAAGAGCTTTTATTTTCAGCCTTGGGTTCTTTTCAGGGACGTGTCGACTTTCTGTTGCGAAGGGAGTGAGAAAAGGTGGAAATTGTGAGAAGACCACCCTGTCCGGCTTGAAATGTCTCCCTGCACCACAGCTCTTATGTCATCTTTGTCTGGGTTCTTTCTCAATTGCTTCTGATTCTTCTGTTGCTGGTTCTTCTTCAACCACGCCCTTAGATTCTCTTCTCTAAGTTGTCCTTCTCCCTCTCGTCCCTCCAAGTACCACATGTCTTCCTTTCCCAGTCCTTCCCTTATCTTCTTGCATAACTTGCATCAAATCTTCCCTCCAATCTGTGTCTTAAAGCCATTGTGAGCTATAGTTCGATCTTTCTCTCTCCCTTTCTCTTTCCTATTTTTTGTCTCTCTCTTGTCTGTCTCTCTCTTTCTGTCTGTCTGTCTCTTTCTGTCTCCCTCTCTCTCTGTCTGTCTGTCTTTCTCTCGTTCTCTGTCACTCGCTCTCTTGCTCTCTCTCTTGCTCTCTCTCTCTAGTATAAATATAGGCTGTATAGTGTTTCTCATGTGGGGTGGCAATTCTGGTCCTGGCTGGTAAACACGCCAGGCCTGGATTGTTCTCATTGGCTTGTATCTGCATGCTTACTGCACACAGTGGGAGGAACCCTTTATCAGCTCTGAGCACACAAAATGCTTGCTCTGTACTGAACTGAGTGATTTTGGTTTTACCAACACTGATCTCAGTGTCTGAGAATAATTTCCTTTGAAAAGCTGCTCTTATCAGATGACTGGCTGAGCCAACCATTAACCATCGTGTATACTCAGTCAGTCTAAGACAAAAAATGCTTTGGTATCAAGACATTTGTTTAGTTAATGGCATGAGTGCTTGTATTTTAATTGCTCTTTGAAAAAAATGATCTTTGATAAACATAATTAAAATATAAACAGCAAAGTAAAACAATAATGCAGGACAACAAAAAAAGCCAAAAGTAAATAAGAACCATTGGGAGTACAACAATAAATAAATAACTAAAATCTTGTCTTAACCACTTTTTAAAAGAGAGCAGAGCCAGCCAAGTATGAAGAGAGAAGGATCTTATTCCACCAGTTCAGTTTGACAGATTCAGAAGCTTGATCACTCAGAATTTTGAGTCTAGGATCATCAAAGGTTTTGATACTGCGATCTCAGAGATCTGTGGGGGAAAAATGCCCCATAACGACATTTGATAAAAATGCTTAGACTTGGCCCTTTAAGTAAGAGCTAGTACCTTAAAACAGATCTTTCATGTACTGTGATGTTATTTTTGTCATTGCACAGGCTAAATTTGATACACCTTGTTGTTTTTCTTTAATATCCAAATACGTAAATTCTAGAATTAGTCTTTTTACATGTTCCTTTATATGCATATAAAAGTAAGTAATTTCCTTCAGTTTTTTTTAATTCAAAAATTCATGTTTTAAGTATCAGAATAAACTGCAGAGTTTACCACTTGTGAAACAAACAGTCTTTGCAGCAGGAACTTGAGGGCCTCTTGGAGTCAATGCTTTAACTGTTTTTCTGTAATTAAGTGGGTGGAAGTCGGAGCATAGCTTCACCAGTGGTGGGGAAAGGGCTCAAGTGAATGCTTATCTGTTGTAACATGAGGTTTTCACTGCATACCAGTTGTTTGCTATGCAGTGAAGTTAACGTCCCACTACCTTTCTTTGCTGTAACTCGTTTTTGGGTTTGGTTTTTTTTGTTTTTTGTTTTTTTGCTACACGGTATTGGAATGTGAGGAATTCTTTGTTCACATTCAGATATTCAGATAAGGGGGTTGGCAGTGGAATGGATAGCCATTTGCACAGGGAAGGTGTATTAAAGAGACATGGCCACAGGCCATATAAAACTATTCTTGGTGTTTCTCAATGAACATTTTCATTTTGTATTACTTCAGCATAGTTCTAGCTTAGATTAATTTGGTTTAAAATGGTTTATTGTAGAAGGATGAATTGATTCTGATTTCTTTACAGTCATGAAGGGGACCACCAGGGAACCTGCATGTAAAAAATACTTTTGGGGGCTATTTTGTCTCAAAATGCCCTGCCTGTATGTCTGTCCCATGAACAGATTCAAGAATATGATCTAGGCCATAATGTTCTTATTACTTTTGGAAAACATTGTGTCAGCTATGAGTGTAATTGTAACCATTTTGTATGTGAGGTCTTTTAGAGGACTTAGTTTTTTAAGGACATCTTCAGGTTCCTGGTTCCTTTCACCACTGCTGCAAACCATTCTGACTCAACATTTAATCACTGGAATTCTCCTTTGACTTGACATCACATGGCCTGCGTTTGCAGAACAGTCTTGGCTTTTGTACAGCAGCAAATATCCGAGTACTCAAGTGGACTGTAGCTGAGCCAGTGAGCGGTTTGACTGGGCTTCTTTTGGTGAATGACTCTTTATTTCTAAGTGGAAAGTTCTTTCTTCTTATCCCAGTTCACACCCAGTGGTAGATGCAACAGATTGAGCAGGCTCTCCTCGTCAGATCACTTTGTATATCACTCTGGCAGTCTGGGGATTGGGTTAACGCTTGGCTCGGTGCTCCTGTTTGCATTCTTAATCATGCTAACGAACCACTCTTACATTCTCTGTGAACAGCAGATGTGCATTTCTCACCAAGACCTTCCTCACATATTTATTTTAAACTCAAGGCTGCCTCCTCCTGGGCCGATAAGGTACAGGGCAGGGATTAAGTCATCAGATGACAATCACTGCCTTTAGCCAGTCTGGAGTTGGATAATATCTCTTCATTAATAAGAAACACTCTCCCATGTCATAGTTGGCTCTTGTGGACACCCTGTTTTTGACACAATGTCATTTACTTTTCTACTAACAATACAAATTTTAATTTGTATTGTATACCTTTATTCCCCTTGTATATCTTTATTCCCCTTGTTGCATTGAGCATGTAGATGACAAAAGAATTTCCCTCAGGATAAATAAAGTTCTTTCTTATCTTATCTTATCTTAACTCATCATTTTCGCTTTTAAGTATCTCACCGCACCACTGACAGGAAGAGCTAGTAGTAGACAGGATGTCCTGGTTGTTATATTAATGGCTATTGTGTTGTAATGGGAGAGTAATATTTGAGAAACTATAAGTAAAGTGGCCTGATTGCCATCTTATCAGTCTGTACACTCTAGTCGACTGTGTCTCTCTTATCCTGCTCCATTCATTTTTAATGGCTTCAAGAACTTACCAAACTGTACACATAAAACTGACATTGTTGTTTGGATTCATTTGAAACGTGTTTAATTGTTTAATACAAACGTAATGTAGGATGTAGTTAGTACATTTTCAGTTAAGTCAATTTTGAAGAGTTTATATTGCATAAAATGTGTACATAACTAAAGGGCAACAGTCATTTAGGGTGGTTTTGATGTGAAATGGTTTGTGACAAAGAAACTGACCAACTTCGATTTCTTTACAGGAGTGGTAAATGAAACCAGGGGTCACATCTACAGCACAAATATATCAGTTTTATTTACTATCCAAACCACTAGTGAACCTACGCATGAGTGTCAATATGTAAAGCAGTAGTAATAATTTAAAAAAAAAACTGTTTTGGACAGTAGTGTCTTCATTACCATTTTCTGTATCACCTTTCTGTCGGAGATCTTTTAGAGGTGTGAACAATTCTGACAGTTTTTACAATTATAAAAAGTATGTTTTTGTTCTAGAATGGAGCAGTTCACCCCAAACCACTTTGACTATATTTACATCTTAACCTTTTAGTAATGCAGATATTTCGAGGAATCAGCAATTTACCTTTAACTTATGGAAGCAAGATTTCACAATCTCACCCACAGAGAATAAGTCTCAGCTAGTGCACTGCAGCCCTGCCCAATTGCTCATGTCTGGCTGTGATCTGTATCTGTGTTCGGTTGCTAAGGAGACTCTGTTAGACTATATAATCATTAATCATGCTCACAGGGCTCGATCATAAAGGAATGAGAGTGACACAGGGAGAAGGTATGAGTGGATGGTACTAAAGCCAGGGCCCCACTAGCTGGCTTTTAACGGCAGCAGAGCATGCTAGCCCTCTAGGGTTATTTTCAGCACATTTGCTCTGACTTACGTGTTGATCTTTAAACTTTAAATAGCTGGGCTATATGCTCCCATGTGGTTCACTGGCTATGGTTAAACATAGCTAGCCTTGGGTATGACATATATGTAAGTTTTTGTTCTTATGCAGGCTAATGACACGTCTACCGTTAACAGTAATCCCCCGTTATTCACAGGCATTACGTTACAAGAGCACCCACGTATAGTGAAAAAACGCGTTGTGTTTCGGTCAAAATGCCTATTTTTACAGTGTAAACCATAAATATGCCCCCAAATGTTCTCCCAGAACACTTTACATTTTCTTTAAGGGTAATGTATTAAACGGAGTTCAAAATTAAATTAAAGATAAACCCAAGGTTTAAATACGGAAAAGTCAGGAATGAGAGAGAGAGAGAGAGAGAGACAATCCGCACGCTCCGGAAAAGTAATGAACGAGAAAGAGAGTAAAAGAGAGCGACGGAGAGAGACAGTAAGAGAGAGCGATATAGAGAGAGAGGTTAAATATGGTCCCGATGGCCATGCACCGGGAGCCAGAAGAACTAAAATGAGTTTTTTAATAAAAACAAACATATTACCACGAAAAAAGCAAAAAAAAAAAGCAGAGAATATTTGCAGGTTCCGCGTTGTTTTGAATATTTCCGCGTAAAACGACCAGCTTCGTTCTCGATAAAAAACGTGTGTGACTGCATCCGCGAGTCCCGATCCGCGTAAAACTGGGGGTTTACTGTATATTTAAATCTGCAGTACACATTTAAA
Source organism: Brachypetersius gabonensis (assembly GCA_037577145.1). Taxonomy (NCBI): domain Eukaryota; kingdom Metazoa; phylum Chordata; class Actinopteri; order Characiformes; family Alestidae; genus Brachypetersius; species Brachypetersius gabonensis. Next base: position 8,325 of record JBBJLR010032558.1, read on the forward strand.
TGAGGGTGAGAAAAGGTCACCACACTGTCAGATATGTTAGCAGGAAAAATAGTCCTGAAACCCTCTGGACTGTTTTACATTTTGTGCCCATGACCATCATATTCATATTATCTTTCCAGAATAACCCATTTCAAGCCTCCCACCTTGTTGCTGACTCTTCTCTTCCACTTGCACCTTTTTCAGAATTATATAATTAGTTTAAAGTAAATTCTTCTTACAATGTGTCTAAATCAGAAATGAAGGAGGAAGAGTGTGTGTTTGGTTTGGTAAACAGTGGGTTAATGGCTACTGGCCCTCGTGTTCCTCCCACTCCACTGCAATCTCTCGCTGCCTCTCTCTCTCATTCTCTCTCTCTCTTTAGTTCTCTCGCACACATTCACTTCACGCACACCTTTCACTGACTTTGACACACGAGCAAAGGCACACAGTCAGGTGGGGATAAGGTGATTGGAATACTTTTCAGGAATACGCACATAAAATACCGTGAGTAAACCTCTTTCTTAGCTCTTACAAAACTAATAGCTTGTATTCTGTGTGAAGTAATCCAGGCGCCCTCTCATTTGTGTGTAAGACATGTTTTAAGCGCTGGGAGACTACCAGACCAGACTACTAACACTTCTCCGCTGTTAAAGGAATATTTCACCAACTTTGTAAAAATGACATTTAGTCCATAAGATGTAATCAGAATCCTACAGAGTGCTCACATGTGAAATGCGTCTTTCTTAAGAAATTTGCAGAGAAGGATTCACAGAGCCGGAGTTGTTCGCAAAGGTGGTGAATGGAACCAGACGTCTGAACATTTAACCGCTCGGAAAGAAAATTATTACTTGAAATTGTACATATGTTGCCTGATACATGACATCGTTTTATGATTTTGTACAGACTGGGGCCTAAGAATATTTGTATTATCCATTCACAGTGTAAAGGAAAAATAATCCCCAGAAATCTTTTTTTTTTCCCCCAGATTAATGACTATCACCATTATGAACGTTTCATTGAATAATGTTAAATTATTGTTAAGTACATTAATATAGAAACTCGTTAAGTCGTGGGTTCTGAATGGCATGACCATATATTTCTAAATTATAGCCTCTGGTTCCCATCCAATGTACCACAAAAAAAAAAAATCGGTGACATTTTTGACAGTAAACCATTTCCCATCTAATCACCTGGAATGACTTAATTACATCTCAGACACTGAATTATGCAGACATTCGGTGGAGTTCCCTTCAGTCCGTGTTAAGAAGGATGAGATGTTCTTGGATTAAACGTCTCTGTGAAAGACATTAAGACTGTCAGTATGTGAGAAGGTTAAAGTGCTTTTCCTGTAACCACTGAAGTAAATGCCACTGATTTTACACCTTACTCTCAGTATATCACATTCAGAGGAGCGAATGTACAGATCATAAACTAGACTGGCCCACAGTCTCAAAGTTCAACTTTATATCCGTGTCATTGGTGATGACTTTTTTCTTTCCGTTTTCCTACTTGTCTGTTTACTCCACCACACCTCTTTTATCGCTGTGCCTGGACTACTGCTGGCGGATTTATCATCTTTACATTTATAGTAGCGATTGTACAAGAGATTTTTTTTTTTTTACTGGTCATTACTCCCGAAAAAGGTTTCATTGTCAATGTCCATGAAAAATATTTTGCTTGTAATTTGCTGCTGTGTTAAGGTCTGTGATTTGCACTGCAGCGGCGTTTCTGTTCTGTTTGTTAAATAGTAAACCACACGCACACATTTCGCACACTTGGTTTATGCCTGTCCATGATTTTATGCCGCTCATTTACAGCTCATAGGTAAGAAAACTGTTGGTACACTGCACAAATTTGATGCTTTGATCTTGGAACACTGTGATCTATATTGTAAATATTGATGTTGAATATAATCCGGACTACCCAGCACTAACCTGAGGCAATGTTTAATTTCTGCTGCTTTGGTATGCACACTCGTAAAGTAATAGTAGCAGTGGCTCGGATATCCGAGGCACAGGTTACCGTATAGCTGTCATTTAAACCAGCGCAGGGACAGTCTTTAGCCACCCATGCTGTCAGCCCCTCACCATGTGAGAATCACCCCCCCCCCCTCCCCCAGTACGGTATGTGAGGGCAGTGTGGCTCCAGGCTATTATTGACAGTTCAAGGCTGGGTGGATGCAGGGTGGTGAGACTAGCACTTTATTTTACCCTGGCACTGCCAGTAGAGCAGCAAGGTTATAGGGCCTTTTGCAGAGCACATTTTCTCTCTTGCTTCATAGCAGGTTGAAACATGCCTTCTCTGTTGCAGAGAACCATTAAACATGTACCTCAATGCTCCTAATACCTGCTTCTGCAAATTCTTTGGATCACTTCTTATATTGATCAAGTTAGTTGTTTTATCAAATACAGTGTGGGTTTAAATCGCCAAAAGATGTTTTTAGAAGTTTCATTCAAAAGGTTTGAGTAATACATTATAAGCTGTAACTTGCAGTTATTTTCTATCAAGTCGTCCACCTCAATGCAAGACTTTGCACGTGTAATAATTATAATATAAACTTTAGTCTCAATGATGCAGAGCATATACCATCATTTCAAGTCAAGTAGGTGTTTGCCATTTCAGTACACAGTGAAATGTGTACAGCACTACAAAAAAAATACAGTACAGTAATATGACAGACTATATTCTGCTACTGAAGAGCGTCATGCCTCCCTCAAAGAAAGTCATTACATGAAATGGAAATGGTATGCTGTCTAATGATATGAGGCAATGTTTTGAATCTATTCATGTATGAGGGGTACATGCAAGGGGATGTGAAATATACTTCTCAAAGAACTATTTCCAGACTTATCACTATTTTAAACATCAGGCAACGTGTGTAGTGTGTACATTTTTCATTCTATTGTAGACATCAGAACCGCTGATTCCAAATCACTCTCTAAATGACTTATATTTGAACAATTTCATTCATATCTCAACATATATCTCTTATACCTCAATAATTTAATTATACAGATTTTTTTTTAAAAGTAGCTGAACCAGTAAGTCATTTTATATTGTTTTATGTGGTTGAAAATATTGCAGTGGTTTGAATGGTAGTATGTGTTTTTTTTTTTTATTCCACATAACACCTGTAACACTGTGTTTGTTTTGTTCCGCACTCTCTGGCCTAACCCACCGTACACACCCATGTTATCAGCATTACACACTCAGTGACTGGTCAGAATGCAAGGGCCGTTCTGAAAAAAGAAAAGGGGAAAACTAAAGTCCCCTCAGTGACATAACGTCTATGGCTGATAGCTGACCGACATGTTTGTTGACGGACACTTGGCATACCATTGTTGGGGGATTAGGTTGACGAATGGAACTGAAGAGAAGAGAATATGCTCCTGAACCCACCTCCTGATGCACATGGCCACTATATAATAACTTGTGCTTTGTTTCATAAGGGAGCAGTTTTACATAATATATTAGTTGTTCTATAAAATCAAAAGAAATTCCTCCTCATTGATGAAATCACATTGGTGTTTTAGCTGGTTAGAAATGCTCCTGGACGTCCTCTTTGACTGAAATCAGCAAGTTACGAGTGTGATTTATCATGATTCTCAACCTAAGAAAACGAACAAATAATAAGGACTTCTTAAAGAGAGAAGATTTTACAGCAGTTCCCATCCATGGCTCTCTTGTGACAGAGGTTGTGCCTGCTGCGGTTGTTCTGTGGTGTTAAAAATAGAATTTCTTAAGAACTGCATTGAAATCTAAAGGCACTGCTTCCCACCACATCTTGAACCATCTTACTGCCACAAATGAACTGTTGCTCATTTAGTAATTATGTAATAATTATTTTAAAAACTGGAAGTACAGTTAGTTACGTCCCCCAGAGTACAAATAATAGAAATAAATTGTGGTATGATCCAGTTAGTTAGCGCCAATATTTGTTAAAGGGACACTGTTTAATTTGTCAATGAAAAGTGGCATAATCCTCACCTCACTAGGGTCGTAGGGACCCGGCGCCTAGCACAGGGCCATGAGGTGCGAAGCAGGGACTTTTCCCAGGAGGGCCGCCAATCCATGGCAGAGGGGCATATTCGTACCTTGAAGGGTGAAGGGAGTCGGTGCAAATAACTGCAACAGAATATGAAACACTTTTACAAACACTTTGTGTGTGTGTGTGTGTGTGTGTGTGTGTGTGTGTGTGTGTGTGTGTGTGTGTGTGTGTGTGTGTGTGTGT
>JBBJLR010032569.1:0-12534 GCA_037577145.1 Brachypetersius gabonensis
AACAATCTCAAAGAAAGCCAGATAAAAATCTTAAAGTCAATAACGCCAAAGAAAAGTGCTCACAGTCTTGAGCTGTTCAATAACCTCCTCCTCTTTGGCCAAGTTGCTCAGAGCTAGATCCCTCTCCTCCTTTAAGTCACATAGCTGTTGTTGCAGCTTTCTGATCTCTTCAGACAAGGAAGCAATCTGAGAGAGAACAGATTGGTTTTACATGTCAGTTTCAACATCAGAAAGTCACACATTTGAATGAAACAATAAGATACGATCACTGACCTCTCTCTGACGCTGCTCAGTTTCGGCACTGCTCTCAGAGAGCTTGTCATGTAGATCAGAGATAAGTTTTTCTTTTTGCTGCAGATCAAGATTTAAGCTCTTAACTTTATCCAGTCCATCGGTCACCTGTTTTTCAGACCTGTTGAGAGCAGACAATGGCTACTGCACACAGATACTGCACACCCTCAAATTTTACTGAAGTACTACTGGAGCTTGATTCATGTTTACCAAGGTGGACTTCAGAATGTCAATTGTAAAAAGAATGTGACCAGCCTGATCAGACTGTGTTTGAGAATTTTAGGATATATAACACTAACAAGATGGAAAAAGTTGTTTTTAGTTATTTATATTGATTTTTTATGCAGGTTATGTTGTATAAGTACTAATAATATGCTAAATGCATATCAAGACATTATAGCATAATACCATCATTTCAATTACTGAGTCAACAACTATAATAAAACTGCTGACATGGTATTTGGTTCATTTAAACATAAATCAATCACTAAAATCTAAGTATCCTGGTAAAACAAATCGAGGTTTTAATCTTAGCATTGACAAAGTCAAGGACAATGTTTTGAAGTTACCTCAAAAGCTTGTGCATTTTGGCCTCCAGTTCTGCATCTTTATGAACAAGCTCCTCCTCCAATTCTCTTCTAGTCCTCTCTGCCTCATCTCTTGCTTTAGTGTTCTCAGAAGTCTTTTTCTCCTCCTCTTTTGTTCTATGTTGCTCTTTCCTCAAAATCTCTGCTGCTTGACCCAGTTCTTTTTGAGTGTGCAGGAGCCTCTCCTGCAGAGCCGCACAGTGGGCCTCTCTCTCAACAAGCTCTTTCTCCAGCTCCAGAACTCTCTCAGAGCTACGTGTGAAGGCCTGCTCATGCTGTTCCAGCTGTGCCAAATTCTGCCTCAGCCCACTGAGCTCTGCTTGAAGCTCAGAGCGACTATTCTTCATCTGCTCCACTGCCAGCTTCTCAGCTTCATAACAGCAAAGAATGTTCTGGTTCTCTTCTCTCTGACCATCTAGCTCTTGTTTAAGTTGATTGTACTGGTTCTCCATGTGGAGCATTTCCTCTTTGGTCTGATTGAGTTCCTGCTCCACTGCCTTCATCCTCGTGCTTTTCTCTTTGGTATTGGTCATCACCTCCTCACACTCTTTGCGAAGAGCCTCAATGGTTCCTTGGAACTCGCAGCCAATCTTTTGTCCCTGGACACCAAGCGTGTGGCGCAAGTTCTCAGCCTCCAGCTTTAAGGATTTAATTGTACTGGTCTGTTTGCTGCACTCCTCTTCACGTTCCCTGATAAGAGCTTTGGCTGTATGGAGCTCCTCATAGAGCTTGGCTGACTCACTCTTTTGACTGCTTAACTCTGATTCCATGGCTTTGAGTTTGGAACTCATTTCACTGGCTCTCTGCTGAAGCACATTGAGCTCACTGGCAAGAGCCCTGTTCTCATTAGTGAGTTTCATGGTCACTGCTTTCTCTGTCTCAAGTGAGGACAAAGCCTCTTCACGTGCACAGGTCTGGCTGGTCAGATGTTCAGTGAGATCCATCACCTTTTGCTTAAGTGAAAGCTGCTTGTGTTTGAGCTCATCAAAACACTCCTCTTTTTCTGTTAAAGCTTGTACAAGCTGCTGGATTTCTTGGTCTTTCATCTCCTCTTTGCCATCGTTGAGCATACACTTGCAGTTCTCTCTATAGTGCAAGATTTCCTCTTTAATGGCGTCAATAAACACCCTCTGAAAAAGCAGTAATATCATTGGTCAGTACAGTTTAACATATTTATGTTACAATGTTTGATACAATATTTGAAACATAGTGTTACATTGCAAAATAAAAAGCTACTCATGTCTTAAAACTTACATCTTCAGAAGCTGCCTCAATATTTTTATCCAAAGTAGTTTGCAGCCTGGAGATCATTTCGTCTTTCTCTTGACAGATTGTCATGAGCTCCTGGCATCTTGCCTTCTGATTTTCATAATTCTAAAATAAAAAAGAAAACAAATATAGTATATTACAGTACATGTGTGTCTGGGTCTGCACATGTTGCACAGAGTGGGTTATACACAGTAGTGGTGCTGGAGTGTTTAACACCTCAGTGTCACTCCTGGGTTAGTCCACTAATCACAGATATCCATCCAGTCCTGAAACTGACCACTTGTAAAGGACTAGAGGATGACTAGCCACAAACTGTGCAGAATTAGATGAACTATCAACAGAAAAACAAGTTAGAGGTTTAACAGAGTAGATAGTAAGTTGCCATCAGTAGCAACATTGGCTTTGCACTTTCAGTTCTAAACTGAAGTACAGTAATCATCCGTTAATGAGTAAGGAGTAAAAAAAAACCATAATGCCACGAAAAAAGTGCTGATCCGCGTAAAACTGGGGATTACGGAATTAATATTCTATTAATACTGTATATTACCTTTTCCATACTTGTAAATACTAAATACTAAACACTCTAAAAATGTTTTCTAAATATTGCACCTATTTTCTAAATTTTACACACACACACACACACATATATATTCAATTGTCAAAAGTGCTTTCTTTTTGTGTTTATACTTTCTATATATTTATGTAAAGCTGAGGGAACATGAGCCTAAGAATTTCATTAGAGTAATGATGCTACATTGTTATCTGTATATGACAAAACTTGAAAGAAGCAAAATATTAGCACCATATATTTAGTACAAACATTATTTTATTCATGCCAATCTTGCTTGAGCACCAGAAAAGCAACTAGCACAGTCTCAAACACTGCTCCTGCTTCCTAGTTCTAGTGTCATTTGTAGACTGCACAATCTCATGTTTAATGACCATCATTACAATAACTAATGCAAAACAATGATTGCTCTGAACTAAAACCAACCTTGTTAGCCTCCACTAGCTGGTCACTGGATTTTTGTAGCTGTGCTTGCACAGCTTCCATTTCTGGAATGAAATTGACAATGCAGTTACACTAAGAAAATGCGGTCATGCTCTGTTTGATATGGTAAGATCAAAGTCAGTGAACACACCCTTGGTTTTGATAGTGAGGAGCTGCTGGCTTGTAAGGAGCTCTCCTGCCATTTCATCCAGCTGCATCCTCAGCCTGCCAACTGCTCCAGGGGAGTGAGCTCCTCTTTCTAGACATGTCTGTGCTGCTTCTGCATCTTTCTTTATCTTAGAGAGATCATTTTGCACTGTTTCCATCATCCCATCCCAGTCCATTTTATTCTCCTAAACCACAAAAAAGTAATGTTCATACCCTCTGCATGGATAATGGGGCACTAACAGATCATTTATATACATCTGCTAAAAGGTCAAACAATGCAAATGGAAAAGGAACAGATTAAAAATGGCATTTTCACCTTAGCTGTGTGTAAAGCAGGGCTTGCATCCAACTGCTCATTGGCATTTGTACAAACCAAGTTCTTGAGTAGTTCTAGTCTCCTCTCAGCTCTTTCTTCAGCAATTTCCTTCTCTCTCTGAAGACGTTCACTGCAGATACAAAACACTAAGTATTTGTGGCACATTAAGTTTCGCTCCAAAATATCTGAGGAAAAAACAATCCTTTGCTTTACCTGTAATCCTTTTCCATGTCAGAAAACAGCTTCATGAACTCAGTGGTAACTTCTTCTCTGATGTGAGATTCCATGTCCAGTTTTTCAGATTCTGCCTTAGAGAGCTTTTCTTCAAGTTCATTGACCTTCTGTTGAAGCTGAAATGAATCAACACAAAAGGTACAGTCTAAACGAACCCACAAAGATACATAACGGTCCATGCGGAATAACAGTGTACCGTAAAAGGCTTCATTGCTTTGTTTTCATTGCAGCAAGCATTACTGCTTTGTGTATTCTCATACCTTTCTATCAAAGCCAGCACTTACATTTACAGAAATTTGTGCTACAGTAGCTTTTCTTTTGGATCAGACCAGAGAATCTAGATGCATTTACCCACATGGATCACTCAGACACCCATGACCCTGTTGCAGATTCACCGGTTGCCCTGCTGTGGCTCACTTTGGTTGTACTAACCTTAGAACTGACAAACCTGTAGTTTTTAAGATGCTTTGACCCAGTTCCCTAGCCATCATGGTTTGGCACTTGTGAAAATAAGCCATATCCTTATTATTCACTCCAATTACCTACATTAAAAAAAATATTCCAGACCTTTAAAATGTACTTATATCTGTGGTATCATCTTTAGAATTTCATCTTATGATCATTTAACTTCAATTACAGAGCACAGTGTGAACTAAAAGTAAAATACTGGTACAGATCATAAGATGTGAATCATCACTTATCAACCCAGAAATTTCACATTAGTACATCCTTGAGCATGATGTATTGATAAAGTATGCATTCAGACAAAGCCAGACACAATACCTCATGCATGTCTTGATCTTCTCCAGCTTCTAAAACAGTGTTTTCTGCCATGCTCTTATCACTTTCTTCTTCTTCTTCTTCTTCCTCCTCCATGTCCTCTTCATCCTCATCCTCCCGCACATCCTCTAAACTTGCCTCCCACCCAATCAGAGTGCTTCTCCTGGTCCATTCGTTACTGTCCACATTATTTATCATCATGGAAACATCTCTGGCAGATTTCTTGGACACGGCGCTAAACACTGGTTTAGGGTTCATGACCACAACCTGCAATGTGATCAGTGAACATAGATCATATGAAGAATGAAGAACTGCCAACATGCTGCCACATTATGTGATTTAGTAGAACAAATTAAGGTTATTAAGATTATTGCTAAATATTTTTCAAGAGGAATTGGTGTAGCAATTATTTCAACATTTTTGAGTGTGCAGTCTAAACATTCTCAAGGGGGTGCTATTAGCACTGAAGTCACTTTTGACTTGGAGTGCCAGAAGAAACATTCAGATTTGGAGCTTTGTTCAGTATTGATGACCAGGCAAGTCATCTGTGTTTGAGTTTGTAAGGATATTTAACTGCCTATATGGATGCACTTCAGTGGTTAGCTCATTTGTGTTGTCAAACCATTTGTGCTACTGATCTGCTGGTTCAGAACACAATCTTAAACACAGCAGTGTAAGTTAGTTATTTTATTGTTATGCCAATTTATTTTATTATTTGTACACAATTTTTGGTTGCACTACTGCAAATAAATGGATATGGATATATTTAGCACTAGTTTGCTAGTTACATGTACTATATGAATACAAGTATTCAAACTACAACTGAAGGTTTGTGGAAAATAAAATGATTTCTTGTAGGTTACTGTATAATTAGGCTGTTGACAGTATAGTTAATCCATATAATGGCGCACAATCACACCACTTATCACACTTTGGCAGCTTAACAACTGACACCCCAGGTCTGCGCAGGATGTAACCAACACTTCCATGTTTTATAAGAAGCTTAAACTAAGCTCATGCAAAATCGTGCACTTAATAATTGTTAGCTATTCTACAGCCTCTTCTGTAAAACGCTGAAATTTTAAGTAAGAAACTGGCTAGAAAAAGATGACCTGAACATGGCGATGAGGAGAAGACAGAGATGGAGAAACAAGATCATGACTCACCTTCTGAGCCACTGCTGAGAATTTGAGAACATTCAGGGTTTCATCAAACATAGAAGCACACTGGTTGATGTTGACAATCATGCAGATTTTTCCACGGCCGCTGAAAAACCCTTGCAGGTAGTGAGTGAGTTTACTCTCTCTGAAAGGAATGTGCTGTTGGAATCTAGAAAAAATAAAATAAAAAGAATAAGCCAGACATGAGGGGTAAACAGATATTTCTGTGCCTATTCCTCTGGGGTTTTCACAAGGACTCACTTTGACTGGGTCTGATTCAGTCTCAACGCATTTATGCATTTCCCTAAAGTTAAAAGAGAGGTGTTGATATTCCCAGCTTCTTTTAAGCGTTCTCCTCTGTTCTGGGTTTTAGCACATCGCTCTGATCCTGCCAAATCGCACAAAGACAACCTGAAGGAAAACAAGATTGAATTAAAAGCACTTCCCCAGCAATGGGTGAGAAAGCCTTAAACTGCATGGCATTGGGTTTTTGCCTTTTAAATCACCTGAAGATTTAATTCATAGCTTTATAATTTGTGAACACATTTTTATAATGGCTATAATATGAACACAATACTAGCACCGTAATCGCATTTCTACATACTACGACTGCGTTGTTGCAAGGTGTTAAAAGTATACATCATTTTCAACCAATTATTAGGTAATAAAATAAATAAAAAAACAAACAAAAAACAAGATTCTTACTCGCTAATTGTCTGGACTCGAGGAACAGCCATATCTTCAATTCGCAGGATTCGAATGGAGAAAATACTATGGCTAAAAAGACGTTACACAAGTCAAACTTTACATCAATTCACAAAAATATTACCACACAATTCACCTTAAGGCTGAAACACATTAACAACTTAATGAACTCATCTGGCAAAAAGAAATCTTATATACCACCTACTATATGTTACTGATCACCCGAGACTTCTTTGGTGTCCAAATGTTGCCTCTTTAGTAAAGTACTAAAACTTCACTGCGTAACTAAATGCCAATGGAAGTCTGTTTAGAATACAGAACCCCACAAATCACCTCAGGAGTAGGAGTGCTGATTAAGAATGTGTTTGTGACAGTGGCCATAAACCCATAATCAACTCTCCTTACAACTTTGTGAATTCCAGCCTTCTGGAGATACAGAGACTTCAGGAATCTGTTCACTAAACTCTCCTCACAACTCCACCGTTAAACTAGAGACGCAAAATACACCAACATATCTCGGCTGATTAAATACATCTGAAGTGAAAGGGAGTAAATATTTCTTGCTGAGCAATGACTTTAATAACCATTTATAAAGTAGTACCTTCTGCTTGAAACACTGTTGAGCTTAGTAGATGAAAAGCTTTGATTTTTCCGTCCAATCTTTAAAACTCTGTAGGCTTCATCTGCACTGTTTACTTGGACCCATGTCAGATCTGTGGAAATAATCAAATATATTTTTATATGAAATCCAATAAAATACCAACTAAGGATCTTGATTAAGGAGCCAAGTCCACCGTGTATTTGGTAAGCAAATGCTTTGCAAATTCTTGCATTATATTGTATTTTGGGAATTTCCATATTACATATAAAAAGCAAAAGTAAACTATGCATGAAAGCTGTCTGGTTACCTTTGACAAATGTATTGCCTTTGACGTCTTGGCATAGCCGCAGAAAGCTACGTTTCTGGGAATTATTTGAGGCGAAGTCAAGCAGATCATGGATGTTTTCATTGTAGATCTCACAAAAGGAGACCCATACAGAGTACTTAATATGAGAATCCTCTTCCAGACAAAGACCGTCTCCATCGAAATCACTACAGCTGGAACCTAAAGCAATGGGGAAAATCCTCGTCAGAATCTACTACTGTATCAAATAAGGAATACAGCAATCCAGCAAAAAATAAACAGACATTTAGTTGACCCTGACCTTCCAGTAATGTGTTACAGGCAGAATTTGACATGGTTGTGCTCTTCTGTAGGTCACTCTGTAGGACAAAAAGAAGCATTAAAATACTTAAAGCATTAAATAATTTACATCATTCATAATTAATAAACAGTAGTGGAGTAATATATTAGAGTATTAAAATGCTAATCTGGATGTGGAGATATAAATCCATGGATAATCAGATGAATTACAATCAATTGCAATATTATTCAATAATCTATGCATTCATTTATTGGCCAAAATATAGTTATTCAGCTATTTCCAGGAATAAAGTCTGTAACATCACCATTTAAAATAATATCCAAAATGAATTAAATTAACATTTACGTCTGGTTATGGAAAATGGTAAAAAATATTACATCATACCTCTTTAAATCTTCTTAGAAGGTTTTTCTTGATTGTCACCTCCTCGTCTTGCTGATCTTTGGTCAGTCTTGTGAAGTCTATGCAGCGGTGAGGCTTGATGTTATTCTGAATATAAGTTCTTCCCTCGATACTGTTAAAGATCAGATTCAGTGACCGTGGCAGAATTCCCACATCCCTTTCTGGACCTTAAAAATACAAGGAAACATATGTAACGTACAGGATCACCGTGATGCTCCCAAATACGAACACCGGCAAGAAAACCTCACCTAAAAATGTGAATGTCTTCCCAGCATTAGTCACTCCATAAGTGAAAATGAGCGAATTTTCTCCTGCAAGAACATCTTTCACAAGGGCTTTTGTTGTTCCATCAAATATCTGTCTTTGTGTAGTTTCTGGACCATATACCTGGAAAATGAATGAACAAAACATGAAGTACATACAGTACCTTCTGCGTTGAAATTTATGACAGGATAGAGGCAGGCCATCTGACTTCATCAGTACTCAAAAGAACACAGACCATAATTAGCGCTGGTTCATCGATTTTATAACCATGCAATATGTGAAACAGCGAAAAAGATCAACACACTCTGTTCTGTCTGGTATTTTTTTGCTGCATGCTGCCTTTTTCAATCGAAAAGTCCCCAAGAATAATGACAGTCTTTTTGCCATTTCACCCAGCTCTGTAATAACCGTTACAATTAACTTTGATGCAAAATAGTAAAAGAGGGTCCTCTACCTTTGAAAACTGAAATCGCTGTGCAATTTGGGGCCCTAGCTTTTCACTTTGTCTGGCTGTGAGAGACATTCTTGGGGCCTTCAGAACCACAGTGTCCAGGGACTCAAGGGAAATGCAATCCTGTTGGGGAGAAGAGAGCTTATTATACATTTACTAAACTACTGACCATCTACATAAGCTGCGTCTAGCACTCTTTGTGAAGGAATTTGTAAAAAGCAAGAAAATATAAAACTGTGCAACAGTTGCAACCCAGGAAGACTGGTGTCGAGTAGGGCTGTTACAATTACTTAATTAAAATCAATTAGCCAAATAAAAACAATTGTTTAGAATATACATGATCAATTAATCAGATTAATGAAAACTTGCAAGATAAAGAGGAAATTTACAGGTCATTTGCACTATTAGCATAAGCTGCAAGAGAAGAAATTCCAAGCAGGAGCTTACCACAGTGTGCAAACTTTTCAGTGTTAAGTTACATGTATACATTTATTCAGCATTAAAATAATTACTACGACACAGATTGACCTAAACTGCGGTTCAGAACTAATTCCACTAAAAACACATCAGTTAAATATTAACATTCTTACCTGCGATTCACCATAATCACTCTCTGTGGAAGTGAATGGGCGTATCCTGAGGTACACATGCAAATGCTCCTTGCCCAGTAACACAGAGTCCTACAGGCAAAGCACATCAGGTTTCTTTCTAAGAGCTTAGACTCAGAGAGGGTCTAATAAAGTGGTTTAGAACTTGAACTGTTTTACTGCATTGTTTTACTGCAATCTGCATGGTACCCTATAACTGTAGTAAGTTTTAAAGTAAAGTGGCCCCTTATAGTCACATGTGAACACACTACAGCACACAACGTGAATAGTGTAAAATACTTTCTCTGCATTTAACTAAATTAAACTAAGGCACCCGGGGAGCAGTGTGTAGGGTACCTTGCTCAAGGTTACCTCAGCGGTGCCAATGGCAGTCCTGAGATTCAAACCTTCTGATCGCAGCGGCTGATCCCTGACCACAAGCTGCTTATAGTAACGTTCACCGCAAACAAGAATCCTACCAAACTCCGCGTAGCAATAAGTAATACACACGTATGCACCCCATTCCATATGGACTGACACTGTAAGTTTTACCTGGGATGCGGGTAGTTTGGAGAATTCGATGGAGAGATCTTTTTTTATATCTTCCACAGTAGATTTGATTCGCTCCGATTTGTAATTCAAGCTGAACTCCATGGCTGTGAGAAATAAAGAGAAGATTCAGCGAGTAATGCGATGGGTTAGGTGGTCTAATGACGAGAGTTAGTCTTGACAGGACTAACCTCTACCAACTGTGAAGACCCACAAAACACAGCCAAGTAACAGAAGAACACATACAAACAATTCTATCAGCTATTGCATACCTTATCTACAGTTCAATGACCGAAATGAGCTTTATTCAAAACAAGAGGACAGGAAATGAGAACCAAGCCTGCAGCAGCAACCGTTTCGGTTAGACGGTGAAAACTCGCTGATCTCAGTCACACAAAACTAAGTTAACGGTCGACGAACTGAGAATAAGTAATATACACTATCGTGTCCCCTTCGTTTTAAACCAGCTCCATTCTCATCGGTAAGGTCTGTATTTATCTCAAATTACTGCCGCAGTCTAAACACACTTCAGCTCTTGTTTTCATGGCGTCGCGGTCTGCTGTTTAAATCGCACCAATCGAATTGCGCTCACCGAGCCGAAAGGCCTACCGGGAGCGGAAGTGAACCACTGTGTAGTTTTCGGCAGGTCGACCCGTAATCACGTTTCAGAAGTCAATGTCCGTATTTGAACTACAAATCCCACAAGCAGTATTTCAGAGAGTAAAACCATGTGTTCACACAGCGCCCATGCCTCGAAAACAGCACCGCTAGCTGTTAGCGTATGAAATAAGTATGTATGAAATAAGACCAAGTCGTGTTCTTTAGAGCAGCACGAAAAGCTGTTTACCTCGATTGAGAGATTAAGTTTAGTGTTTATAAATCTACAGGTTTGATTTTGATTGTGGATAATATTAAGCGCTGGTTTGATAGTTTTGGGCAGAGTGTGAAGGAACATGTCTGTGTTTATGGATTTAAACATTATCGCTGTCACTGACAAGACGAGGCTTCAGAGCATGATAGAGACAGCAGCTCATCGTAAGTTTAACCACTTTTGGCAGTGAGTTTGCTAGATAGTTGCTTGAACTTGTTTAACGTCCATTGAATGCGCTTTCAGGGCCATATTCAGCTGTTCATCTGTGATGTGGTTGTTCTCTGATTTCTGAGTTTGCTAACAACTGGAAAGTTTCTGACCTGGGTCCTGTTCCATGAAACAAGAATAAAGGAAAGTCCGTCTTATTTCAAGGGAAAGTAAGCCAGTCTTTCCCTTAATCCTGTTTCATGTAATGGAACACGATAAAGACCAATGTGAGATTTATTCTTAAACATTATATATATTATTTTCTTTCAGTCGGATACTCCACGGTTGCAATAAATTACGTAGTGGAAGGGCAACAGAAGAAACAGGTAGGCCTCATTTAATTCTCCTCAGCATGTGTATACAGAAATGCTGTGTAGATGTTGGAAATTTGGAGAATTAATTTTGATCTTATGTGCTGTTGATGTTAATTGCAGCAAATTCCTAAACCACAACCTGTAGCAGAGCTCTTCGAGAAGTTTCCGATAGTACAGGTGACTTGATTTATTTGTGATTGCTCAGTGCCTGTGTAGGACGTTTTCTTCATAAGCAGTCTTCTAATTCCTATTTTCTCTCACAGGGTAGATCCAGACCAATAAGAGTGTTGAACCGTTTGACAGTAGTTGCCACTGATGCCTCTCACTTTGTAAGTGTACATAAAATGTCATCTAGTAATTTTGTGATGACCTGGAATCTCTAATCTGATGACATTTGGACAATAATACTGTGTGACCTTCATTTTAGAGGCCGTCTGCAGAATACAAAAACTTTGACATTTTGGCTGTCTATCCCAAAACAGAGAAGCTGTTCCATGTAAGTTGAAGTGTTTTTATGAATGTGTTCTTTACATGTATCTTTTTCATGTTTTTAAATCCACGTATAATCTGCAAACATAGTAATAGGAATATGCTGTATCTCTCACTGTATCTTATCTTAACAGGCAGCCTGCATGACCTATGATGTGGATATTATCTGCATTGCAGCGACAGAAAAGCAGCCCTTCCACTGCAAAAGATCTCCAATAAACGGGGTTAGTTTAAAAGCATTAATATTCTTACCCTATAGCGGAGAGTTAAAATTGATTAACTTTGCTAAATTTCCTGTTACACTATATAAAATATATAAACACACACACACACACACACACACACACACACACACATATATATATATATATGTATATGTATATGTATATATTTATGTATGTATGTATATTAGGGGTGGGCATAGATAATTTTTTTTAATCTAGATTAATCTCACTGTAATCTTGGAATTAATCTAGATTAATATAGATTAAAATTTTAATCAACTCAGATTAAATAACAATTTAAGTACATTTTTGCAATGATTCCTATGACGAAACATTGAGAGATTAATTTAGAAGACCTTTTCTTTCATATAAGACCAAAAAAGAAAAATCTGTATTTTTGATGTTTTTCAACATAATCAGCCGTATCTCAATAAATAGAACGCCGACTTCCGACTCATTACGGCAGATC
>JBBJLR010032621.1:0-12532 GCA_037577145.1 Brachypetersius gabonensis
CACACACACACACACACACACACACACACACACACACACACACACACACACACACACACACACACACACACAGATAATCTGTTCAGCTCAAATCTTGACTGCAGTCACTTGCAAAAAGGAAATTTAAATAATGAAGTTAGTTCAGAACTGCCAGTTCAGGACCTACATGCTTGTGTTAGATATTGAAAATAAATATTAATTAGTCACTGGATTTGAACCATTTCTAAAACCTAAGCTATACTTTTGATACTGTCGGTGTAAAACATTTTATTTGGTGTTTAAGCGATCCTACCTTCACCATAAGAGATTTCTCCTGTTCCGAGCTGTTCCGCCATAGTCTGGTCAGCTGATAGATCTCAGAGTTGAGGAACTTATTCTGGGTCTTATACGCTTCTATATCATCCTGAAACATACCACAAATCAAGTTACTAACAAAAGTAATCAAAACAAAGGCCCACTCAGTGAGAAAGTCACCCCCCCGTCACCCAGGCAAACTGCACAGCATTAGAGCTGTTTATAGGTAGTAGGCCATAACCTCACCCACAAACAAAGGGACCATTTCTCCATTTACTCTGCTTGGCAAGATTTGTTGTGCTCAAGAATAAGTTGGGTCATGCTCTAACTGTGCCATCATAAATCTGCTTGAGTCATAGCAGTCATTCATGTGGGTCTAGTTCTTATTTCTAAAAGAAATGCCACACACACATTGAAGTAAATCTTCAGAAACATCTAATAGTTTCTAAAATGATCGTTTTTTTTGCAAGCAATTACAATGTTTACAGTATTTAGGTTAGCCAAGGCAACAGCCCTATTGTTGGGCAACAAACCGAATCAAATATGTACAAGTTATACTAATCTAGACCACTGGTCACCAACAGAAAGTAAAGAAGATCTACTTTCCTGCAGAGTTTAGTTCTGACTAACTACTAATGAATCTGACTCACTCAATCAGGACCGTCTAAAGACGTTAAACAGCTAGAGCAGTTGTGGCAGAACGTAAATGGAATTAGACTCTGCGGGAGGGTGGAGCAGGGCCAGGGATGATGACCACTTATTTAAAATGAGTGTGCACTGAATGCAGGCTTGTCTTGTCTCGTTCCGTCCTCTTGTGTTCTTTTTCTAGCTCTTTTTCCTGTCTGCACTTGTGGTCTTGTGTTCTGTTCTGTTCTAAACTTGGTCCTGGAGGAACGTTGTTTCATTTCACTATGCACTGTTTGTATATGGAAGAAACTTGACTTGACTTGAGGTGATGAAGTGCAGAAGTACGCAAGATCATCTGATAAATGTATGTTTGAAATTATCTATCCGGACGCTAAGTGTTTTCTTCCTATGAAGAAGCCCAGTATGTGTAATTACCATCCACCACCTGATTTGGATAAACAATCCCTATTTCTATCAATTATTAAAGGCATGAATGGCTGAAGTGAACATAAGCTGAACCAAACATGCTGTTTAGGAATCAAACGTGTCTACAAAACATAAATGACCTCTTTGAACAAGAAATCTTTGTTACGTTTTAGTAATTTCACAGGTGATCTAAATCCTAATGACACTTTTAGCCACATGATGTTTTCAGGACTCAGCATCAGCGCACCTTGAGGCTGTCCAGCTCCTCTGTGAGTTGTTTGAAGGTTTGCGTGCTGAAGCAGTCAGAGGCAATAGTGCGTCCTGGGTCCGCCACGCATGCTGCCACTTGCTCTGAGAGTTTGAGGATGACCTCCTGCTTGGCCTGGTTCTTCTCCATGAGAAGCTTCACGTTGTCCTGCAACTCGGCCACGTGTGCATTCTGCTCGGCGAGTCTTCCCTGTAGGGCCTCGTTCTCACGCCTCTGCTGCTCCAGCTGTTCCCGCAGGTCAGCGGCGCAGCGCTCGCCGTGCCTCAGCAGCTCCAAACGTTCCTGATCACCCTCCGTGGCCAGAAACTGAGCACAGGCACGCTTCTCTAGCTGAGCTGCTTCCAGGGCTTTGTGTAGCAGCCACACCAACTCCTAACAACACACACACACACATTACACACAAAAAGTGGTATCAGGTAAAAGAGCTAAGAAAAGAATGTGGTTTTATTACAAACAGTGGAAAACTACCTTACTGTCAAAACTTTAAGGCCTTCAAAACACTGCAGTCAGCTATTTTGTAAGCATTTAATATAACTGTATAAAAAACGAATACCATCTGAAAAGATGACATAACTTTAGTATGTTTTGATTTATTGATTAGGGCTGGAATTAAATGTAGTAAAATTAGTGTTTCTAGACTAGTGGTTCTCAGTCCTAGTCCTGGGCTACCCCTGCCCCACACATTTTAGTCATTTCCTTCAAACACAAGAGCTGGTCAAATAACTTATTATCCTTCATCATCTCTTGCCATTCTGTTTACTACAATAACTCATTTGCTACTTCTATTTTCTTCTACTGGGGTGGTGAGGTTTTTTTTTTTACTGTGAAAACTCCAAGGTGATCTAAGTCCAAGAATTTCAATGCTGGTAATGATGTTCCATTGTTTACATTTACGGCAATTAGTTGACACTCTTATCCAGAGCGGCGTACATCAGTGTTATCTGTATATGACAATAAACTTGAAACTTGAAGGAAGTTGAATTACTAGTCAGTAAAATGTACAGTATACTATTTCAGTCTATTTTTTTAAGTGTAAATTGAATGCAGGGTGTGGTGTGAACCTGCTTTCAGTTTTTAGCTTACAGGATAGCATTTAACTCAATGTTTTGTCTGCCATAGTAAACCATTAACATCAGTGCTTTGTTGAACAGTACCTTCTCCATCAAATTACACACCAACATGCTTCTGAACAATGGTAACATGAAACGCAGAGTTTTAGTAAAATCTTCACCTTCTGGGCTTTGACCTCCTCAGCCAGAGTCAGTTTCTCCTGCTGGAGACGGGAGACGCGTTCAATGGCGCTTGCCTCTTTGCGGTCGCCAGGCATTGTGGCGGAGTTGCATTTTTTATTTTTCCCATTAGGCAGAGACAGAGAGCACCCAGGGACCTGCAGGCCTTCATGGGGCCTCTCACAGTCCAGCTTTGGAGACTGAATGGGGCTGTGCGGTGACACTGGGGCAGGAGAGACCGCAATGCCTGCAAAACAGTGGGGTGCAGTTAAAACGATCAAGAAATTACAGTGCAGTAAATTCAACAGTCAGCAATAGATCATTAAATAATAAGTATTAAGATTAATAGCTGAGTAAAAAATCTGTAAGCTTAAATTACATTCAATTTAACTTAAGAAAGAGTGGGGTGTGATGCTGCTCACTGGGAATGTCAGTTGAGACGATTTTTGGGGTATTTGTTTTGCCGGTATCAGTGGTAGGACAGTCTGTCCAAAACACACTCCGACGTAGTTCCTGAGATGGCCGGCGAAGCAGCAAACTGTGTACCGAGTTCCTGTAAAACACACATACACAATTGGCATACCGCATGAACTATAAAAGCCTTTTGCTATGTTTTTTATAATTCTGGTAGAGGACAGGCTTGTACTGCTGCAGTCGAGTGGAAACCTTTATAAACCGTTATTTCTTAGAATGACATCTAATATATAATGGATTCACATCACTCAAAAAATACATTCTTAAGAAGGACCCAGAGTGATGACCCAAGCTGTAAAGGACAGCTATAGATTCTACAATGGCTGAGAAAGGTGCCTAACATCGAGGATGAGGTTCTCTAACACTATCATCCAAAATGCCTTGGATCTACAAAGTGGTGATCAAGTGTTGCGGAAGATCCAGTCACTCGACAGAGAACTAGTAAGATGTCTGGTAGAGCAAAATCTTAAACATTATTTTTAACAAACATCAATGCTACATTCTTTCAGTGACATCAAATATGTAACAGAATCATATCACTCCAAAAAATGACAGTGTGATCTTGTGCATGCTTGGGGATGAACACAAATCACAACTTCCCTACAAGTGATATTACAGGGAAATTTGGCAACATCATTACATCAGCACTCTTAAATGCTGACATCTTCACTCTGAAGAATGAAATTACACCACTGCTTCACACTTCCATATTCTGTGCATAGTTTCATGTAAGACATGGTACTTTTAACAATTATTCTGCTGTAGTAGCTGAGATACTAGCAGAAGACTTGCGCTCACTGGATCTCGATGAGGGGGTGTTTAATGGAGACATTGAGGGGGTTTGTTTGCACGGGTAGACTGGCAGCTTCCTCCCCAACCAGGCCTACAGGAATCTTCACAGTGGGCAGGAAGTTTGCTGCAACAAAACACAGACAAAATGCAAAACAGCGTCAAACAGTGATTTGGTTGTCTGGCACAGTTCTGAACCTGCAGTTGCCAGGAATAATCAGTAACAGAACCTGAAAACTAACATTCCACATAATTGCAACAACAGATAAGTTCGTTGGTTAATTTGTAGGGCTTTTTCTGCAGACTTCACAATGCGAACAATATTCGGCATGTGCAGTATGCGGTCATTCCAGAGTTCCAGCCTGCTTTTACCAAAAGGAATGCAAAGTTGTGAGAAAGTATCCTGCCAAAGAGGGCATAAACAGTAAGAGTTTCAAAAATTCACCTACAGGTACTCAAGTAATTTTTTGTATTTGTTTTCCGGTTTAAATACTTCTACTGATACTTAAGTAAAGTTGTTACTTTTTAGTACTTCACCCTGAAACCCTTAATGAGTTACGTGCACCATTTTCAAGCTATAACAAGAAATATTGCATCCAAAAGAGACTAATAGCATGAAAGTAAAGGAGCTGTTTTAACCTGGTAATGTTTTACTCATCCTATTGTTATTTATTACCTCTACGTGAGTCATATTTCAAGAACATGACAATATTTTCTATTTGAGTATGGGTTTTGACTTTCAGTTTAGATATTCAGTTCACCTTCAGGTCAAATGCAACTTGTGAACATTCAACTTCCGTGACTACCTTAGATGATTACAGTGCAAAGCAAGACAACATGCCTAAACTGCCAAGCTATTGATAAAGTAATGGCTAGAAGCAGCACTTGCTTGACTTGACATTGAAAGCTACATTAGTAAGTGAAGCACTAAGAAAAACACAGAGACTAAAGAATTTCACTCAGCTGGATGTATCAAATGACACTGAATGGTGTGTCTATGTAAAACAAGGTGAGGCTCAGTCATGTTCCAACATGTCTCAAACATCTCTGCAGTGAATCAGTCTTAGCTGAGCTGTGATGACCGATTCATTGCTGAGAGTCAGTCCCAAAAGGTTCACAGTTGAAGTGGTTAATCTTTTTTTTCTCCATGTAGCAGATAACAGTGAACAATGAATAGTTTTCATGCCCTGTGTAAAATGTTAAGCAGTGCACTAAGCTGTTAGGGAGCAATGGGGGGTGAAAGGTGAGCAATGAAAACCTGCCAAAACAATTCACGCCTCTCCACAGAGATGTCCATGGTGGGTTACAATGTAGCCTTCTTTATTTAAAAAGTGAAAATTAGTTTGCCCCTGTTTTTGTAAAGTGAAATTTCAATCAAAATATATTCTGTCGAAATTAAAAATATAAAAAAAATAGTGTATAGTATACACATACCATTAAGTTTACAGCTACTGTTTTCAATAATATAAAAGTAATTTGTTTCTGTAGTATCTCTACATCTCGCATTTCATCTAATGCCTAGGGTTCCGTAAAATTGAAAAAAAAATGTTAGATGGATCCAGAGTGATGGACCGAGCTGTAAAGGATTCTATAATGACAGAGGAAGGTGCTTAACACTGAGAATGATGCTCTGTAGAATTATCTATTTTTTTTTGTCTATTGGACAAAATAACAAAAAATATTAATATCACATTCCAAACTTCTCACACTCAGTCAAACAATAGTTCAGGCCCAAAATACATCTACAATGAGCCTTTCATTCTGCCTGCAGCTGTAATAGGTCAGTTATGAAATGTATTACTGGTGGTGTTATAATTGGCATGGTTCCTCTGACTGGCCACCTGCTTGAGCAGCTCAGACAATTGTTTCTTCACTTCCTGTAATAGTCACTGCCATGCGACCCCCTTTCCCGCAGCTGTGTACTTAAAACTCTGTCGACAGGGAAACTCAACTCTCCCTGATAAAATCTACAGTAGCTTTTAGCATTTAAGCAATTTAATAGCTAAAATGGAATGGACCTACAAGTGGGCAAGGCCACTTTGCCCTTCTTATTTAGACTGACTGATCACGGTTTACTGGAGAACATGTCCACAAGGGACATGATTCACAGTTAGGCGTCATCTATCCATCATGCATGATGGCCACACACAGGAAATAGATGCAATTTGCAAGCAGTGCAGAGCAGCATCAAAGCAGTGCATCAGTGATCCGGCTCTGACTCGACACAGCACCCGCCTACGCCCACAACCACCAAACGCTCCCCCAGGCCACTCAAATCCAGCACACAGCTTTGTTAATGCTGTTTTGCTGGGCCAGAAAGCTCTGGTCTTTTCTTCCTTTTCACTCACTATATAAGTATGCAAATTAACATCCTAAAAAAAAGAACATGTTATTTTTAAGTATTTAGACCAGGGGGGCATAATATACTGTTATACTGACAACAATTATGATATTTAAAAAATCAAATATTGATATATTAGTAGTTCACATTTGATAATATTGTGAACAATCCATTGTCAGTAACGGTTCACTCTCCAACATAGTAGATTGTAGTATTACTCCTTAACCCTTAGAACATGAGACCTTTGAACCTGGGAAAACTTTTAGGATAGTTCTACCAGTGGGTGGGGACACCCTGCAGAGCGGTCAAGCCACAGGTGTGCCGAGCGAAAGTGAGTACAAACGCGGTTTTAGACTGCCTAAGACCGCTTTTATTTGTTGAAATCTGATTTTTATGAATACAAGCTCTAAGGGTTAACACTGGTTACCGCCTTCCATTATATAGAAATAAGGAGGAAGAAGAAGTTACAATAACCAGCGGGGCCAGCAGACATAGTCATAGTGTGGTCACTACTGCCATGCAAAATCATGTCAAAAGAGACACCGAAAATTATTGACACCGAATTTCTTAGCTCATCAATGTGGGCGTCCTTTAGGATTTCTTAAGAAAGGCAGGGTGTTAAAGATCACAATATGCAAGTGCAATGGGGGCAATATCACCAACCTGTATACCCACCTTCACCTCAGTAGAGACAATCAGATGCAGTTAGTTTACTAGTCCTGAAATATTAGGCTAAACGTTCCATTAAGGTTTTAGCTGTGTTGATATCATGGCAATGTGTTGGATCATTTATTCTCTCTGGTGTTTTATGGAATGTAACATCACAGAAGCGAGATAGAATCATTGATTCATGCCAGCAAAGAGTGGTTGAGTCAATAAATGAGAAAAGAAAAGCAGGCATGGCAAGTGCATGTCAGGGTAAAGCTTCCACTAAATTATTGTCCTGCTTCATAGCAAAGGACATTAATCTTATTACTGTAGTTTATCAGTATGCCCTCCAGTACGTAGTGTAATTGTTATTTTAGTACAATTTTGTACAGATAGCATTTTTATTGTTTTGTTCAAAATTTCTATGAACATAACAATAATCTTGTTAGAATTCATTCTTTGAGCTATGACAGTACTGTAGTGGAAATTTGAAACTCTGACCAAAAAGAATTTACACCAAAAAGAAAAAAAAAAAAATCACCTGACACGTTTTCCTGGACTAAATTTATCCTGATTACCTGTTTGTGGAAAAACACTAAACATACTACATAATAAACAACTACAGTGCTGGGAATGTGTTAATGATATGTACATGTATATTCTTAGCTTTCAAATCCATATGTCCTAACAAGAAAAAAAGAATCCCAGATGAATAATGCCTGTTCTAAACGTGTCAGGGCTGAGTCAAACACAGGGCTGCGCTGCTAAGAGAAACACATAAAACACAAACATAGCAACTTCAACAGTCGGTTCAAAACACTTCTCAAACACACAGACTACACCCTAAACGTATAGACAAACAGAAACAGCATTTTAGTGCCACCGAAATTGACAAATGATAATATGACAATTATTTAAAAAGCAGTTAATAAAAAGCTTAAACTCCTTATTCTTTCAGTTTACCATTTACAAACATTTGGCACCAACAATAGCTTACTGAGTAAACATTAAAAACCATTAAAACAGTGTTTCTAGCTCTAAGACATTCTTCAGTTTTGTGGTCCCCTTGTTCTGTGTTAGTTCTAGAGAATACAAGTTAGACCAAGAGTATTTCCTGCTTCGCTACAACACCATGATAACAGAACAACACAAGTACATTCTTTGCTCACATCAACTGAGCAACTTTTAATGAAGAATAAAATGCATTTTACTTTCTTGCAATAGAAATCAGAAATCTATTTTCAGTTCAGTTTGCCATCCAGGTGGACACTGATTTAGAACCACAAGAATCTTTTAATCACTTTAGGTTGGTCCAGCCTATTTACAGTACAGCCTATTTAAAGACCCTGCTTCCTAAATTTGTATATTATTTAAGACTGATCTACGCACATGATCTTTGTTCTGACTGGTTGCCTTGTGTGTGTGTCTCATTATATTAAATGGGTGGGCTAAGCTGCTGAAGGCTGAACAGATAGTGTATCTAATGGCGAATTTTCAACATATACATGGCAGGCTGCTGTGCAGCAACTTGATACTCATTTTTTTTCAAAGCATAGTCATGCTGAATGAGGTCTTACCCAATCTTGGCAGCAGTTTTCATTAACTGTTTCCCTAAAGGTTTGTAATTCTTTGGCTTGCATTTACTGGAACTCTGAGGATAATTAACGATAATACGAAAATGAGGCTGAAATTCCCTAAAGAATACACAGATACACACCCTGTCGCTGCCCTGATACAGACTGCAGATAAGCTTCAGATAAGGACAATATAGTTGTTCCTTGTACCAGAATGTGGATCTAAAAAAAATACAGTGAAAGAAAAATTCCATGCAAAAGTCACGAGAGTTAAATTAAAGAAGAGAAAGTGGTCAAACATATTTTACTGCAAAAGCCCCTCTAGTCACATGCAGGCATCCGGCTGGTCAAGGATCTCAGGCAGTAGCCTTTCAGTTCTGATGAGCCAACAGGGGATTTCCTAAGGTCTCTCAGTACACTTTCTCCAAGGCTTCCAGATAAAGACATATTTTCTCTCTCAGTTCATAACAGATTACTTTTTGGTGCAGTTCAGAAGTAAACAGTGAATTCAGGCTTAAGATGTTTAGTCTATTGTGAACCTGAGTATTTATACACATTGTTAGGTATAATCATGCCTATAACTGATTAGTGCGACTGGGAGGAAAAAATCATTATAGTATAATAAGGCAATATTCTAGGTATAGACACATGAAGATCCATGCATGAATATGTTATTATTTACTTACAGACAAATTGTGCTCTTCAACGATAAAGGGGCTGTAAAATTGGGACCATGCTGCTCAATTCACAGCAAGGAGGCATTGAATAATTATCACAACACTGGACATCCCCTTAAATTCATAAAAGCTTAAATCACAGGGATGTTTAAGGACAGTCAAACGATGAACCATGACCTCTTGTTTCACTGGGGTGTTAATATGAGGTGACACAGTGAACAAATACCCTTAGTCTTTCATAAACATGGGTTAAAAATTTGAGAATACAGTAATGATATTAGTAATGAAAATCCCCATATGCAAACTTTAGACGTATTAAAAAATAAGAACTGTACTGATCCTGCTAGAAAAAAGGATGCATGTTTATTTTATCCCCACATAGAGTGTTCAGAGTAGTTAGGAAGGCAAACATTCCTTCAATGACCATTGCTGAAGACGTTAATAGCATGTAGGTTTGGAGGTCACCAAGCCTCCAAAACTACAATCAGATGCCACACCCATTCCAACAACCTGTTTGGAAGGTGCAACAGAACAAACCTTTTCATTTGCGGAAGCACCTAGAGCAAGACACTACTGGAACTTACTGGAATTTGGTTCTATGGTCAAATAAAACAGATAAAAAACTTAAGAATGGAGGCGGAATGGAGTTTCAGAAAGGAACCTCATTCCTATTAAGTATGGTGGAGACTCTGTGATATTTTAGGGCTGTTTGTCCTTTTGAAGACTCTGAGAATAGGAATGTATGTCATTTGAACTTGGCTGCAGTTGGACACCGATCCAAAACGTACATTAAAGTCAACACAAAAACAGTTAAATTGGCACAAAATCAAGCTTTAGACAAGACCTTTCCAGCTGGGGTAAAATAAAGGGGTCTAAAAGGTAGTGAGGGGTCTAAAAGACCAAGAACACTACAGGATATGGTGAGTGGAGAATATCTGGAGATATTCTGTACTGAACAGTTGTTTCAGGCTACTTGCTCTTTATTCTGCCACGTCATTAAGCATTATAGAAGAAGAGAGGCTGCACATTACCAAATGCAGGAATCACATGCGGTTTTGTTAAGATGCATGTCTCAGTAAGTGATTTTGTTTATTTAAAGCAACTTAAATGTTTCTTACTTCAATTAAATGTCAAGTTTTTTTCTTATGCTTTCATTTCTATCCATACCTCTGCACAGAACGAACTTAAAGACAGCATCTCCTGCTCTGAAATAATTACTTTTCACTTTCTAGGTTTTGTTAGGTTTTCACTTTCTATCAATCCAATTCACCATCACATGGCAGAGTGACCACCCAAAGTCTCACATCCCTGAAAAAATCCCCAAATTTTCAAAGTGCAAGACTTGTGGCAGCATGTTAGCTGAGCTAGTGGGACTTTGCTTATCATTCATTGCTTATCTTTTCATTTCATTCTTTCGCTTTCGTGAGTCTTACCAGGGCAGGTGTCCAAGAGCTGCTGGCCGTCCTGTATGAGGTTCTCTGAGGTGGGCAGGGAGCAGCCTGCACTCGGCTGGTCTCTGTGCCGCCATCTTCTTAGCTGCAGCTGCTGCAGCCAGTACATTTTAGCATCACGGTTTGCAGCCTGCAATGAAATGCTTTACTTAGACAAACAAATAACTTTACTGTTTGTTTTACAAAATATATAACACTGCAAGAACCACAGTCTCTCCACACTGATGGCTTTTCAGAAGTAGGAAAAACTGTATTCCATGTCATTTTGGATTTCTATTAGGCATTCAACGTGCAACTTTAATGGCTTCTGGCCCTCAAGTAAGGTAAATCAACAAAAAGGAACAAAAACAACATACTGAAACTTCATAGTGGCTTAACTGACCAAGTCTACACGTGTATTTGTGATTGTGCTCGTATAAGGGTGGACAATATGGCAGAAATACATTTTCGCATGACATTTTCATGGAATGCATATTATATTTTGGTTTCCGTTCATGGCTGTTCTTTACTGGTTCTTTATTACTGCTCCAAGTCTGCAATTTAACGCAAGGAGATCTTTAGAAGTATTGATGATGATGATATGCTCTGAAAAATGTGTTAAAAGCTTTTTGTGAGACACAAACAACTGAGAATCCTTCACATATTTAATTTCAGTTTCACATTGCAAGAAATTATCTTGAGACTGTGCCAGGGTATGAGTTAATGTTTAACCATTAACACGTCAGTTTGATAGGAATCGAGGTATGGACTTCTGTCCCATAGTAATATTTTTATGTGTATTGATTTTGTATAGTTTGTATATTGATATATTTTGCACACTTTTCCCTTTTTTCTGTTCGCTGTGCGTGTGTGTGTGTGTGTGTGTGTGTGTGTGTGTGTGTGTATAAAAGGCATAGGTTGCTATTCTGAACTACTGAACTATTGCAGTGTAAAAATAAGAAACGTTGTGTGGTTTAACATTTCCCAGGTATAATACTTATATGTATTATTTTTACATTTTAAATTGTGAATCAAGTGTGGTCAATAGTGTATAAAACGATAATGATATGCACATTTTGCACAGACACACTCCTACAAATCACAAAAGCAATAACCATGCTGCCTCTTTTTTTCCCCATGGCTGTATATACATCTCCAGCAAACCACTGAGCTGTAGTGCTGCATCCTGTAACCTAACCCTGCAGTACCACTGATGATGTGCAATGGTTTATGCTGCCGAGCCACTGGCCAACTCCCTCAGAGAGAAGAGAAAAAATTTCCAGATTAAGACCTGAGCCGGAAAAAGGCCATTATGAACAGAGTCTCTGACAAAGCAATCAATGTGGGGGAGGTTTAGATCAGAGTGCTGGATTACAATTTTTTATAAACTGTTTTCAATGTGTGAGCCTCACAACAATAGCTTGGGTCCTGGAGAAGCATTAGGTCAGGCTGAACCAACTGTCCATATTTCCTTCTATACATAGTTCCCTCTAAACTGTTTCAAGATCAGTAAATCAACCAAAAGACCACTGGGGCAAAATATAGGCCACAAAAGGTTTTCATAGCTATACACTTTTCACAATCATTTACAAAATGTAGGATTTTTTTTCAGCTGACCACTCTTGAAACTGATTTATCGAGATAAGACTATTAGGAATGCACCAAATATGTTTCATATGCTTCGGTCCCAGGATCAAAATCTTTTGGTTGTTCCTCGCACAAGACTGAAAACCAGGGGGGACCGAGCATTCCAGT
>JBBJLR010032630.1:0-12532 GCA_037577145.1 Brachypetersius gabonensis
TTTAAATATTTTAATCAAACTTTTAATTTTAACACTGCAAACAAATCCACAGAACAAAACTCGGTAAACAAACAGTACGTCCAAAGTGCAGGACAAACAGTGTGTCCACAGTGCAGGACAAACAGAATCTCCACAGTGCAGGACAAACAGAATCTCCACAGTGCAGGACAAACAGAATCTCCACAGTGCAGGACAAACAGTATGTTCACAGTGCAGGACAAAAAATATGTCCACAGTGCAGGACAAACAATATGTACACAGTGCAGGCTGACATTCAGAAAAATCCAATGCCTCAGGCTGGACGGGCTGATGCGGTTTCTCCTCAGTTAGTATCTGCGGACGGACGGACGGACGGACGGACGGACCTGACTGTCACGTCTCTCGTCCTCTCTGTTTTCACATAATGGTATGATCCTATATTCTCACATGTGACTGCTGCCAAATTAAACGAAGTTCTGCCGTTAGCAGAGCAGCAAAAGGAAATAAAGTGATTCACTACAAAGGATCTTTGCTCATGACACATCACTATGAGGTCCCCCTGAAACATTTCCGTTGTGGTCCCTGCTATTTGCAGCGCGTTCGTGTGTTTGCAGCGTGTTTGTGTTTGGTTGTGTTGTGAGAATTTGCAGCGCGTTTCCGTATTTACAGCGCATGTGTTGTCAAACTGATGGAGACGTTTTCTTAAATCGTTGTGGTTATTTTCTGTTTGCATGTGTTTTCTGAAGTTGCAGGGTGTTGAGATTTCTCGGCCACCGTACTGTACACCTGCTGAACACAAAATCACAGGTTCAAACCCCCACTTTCTACCAGTGTGTCCTTGAACAAGACACTTAACCCTCAGTGTTGTAAGCTGCTCTGGATAAGGGAATCTGCCAAATGTCCCTTTAACTTTGGGAAACAAATAAGTAAGGAATACACTGCATACAGGTTTGGAAATGTTGCCCTTCAGTGATAAACAGAATGACCTTTTAATCTCCCATTGAATTGCATGACTAAGTCATGAGCAACAATGTCAAAACAGCACACAGCAGGTTTGCCAACTAAAACTAAAACAATGATTTCCAGGGGTAAAAATTACAGACTCTTTACAGCAGAGGAGCCCACATCTAGTCCTGGATGGCCAGTGACCAGCACTGTTTGGACACGCCTGCTTCATTTTAATTGCCAGTTTTAGTGAGTTTGGCACCCCTACCCCTCTCACTATGCACATCAAATGATGGCTGATAAAGCTGAAACGTGGTCTGATCATGTTCTTTCAAAATTGCTGATCAAAGTTCTTCTGGACCACTTTAACCACACAGTTTATGTCTGGATGTAGACCTGAGGCTTTTGTTTGAACAAAGAGAATGAGGAAACAAATATATTAGGAACATAATGTTATTTCATGTTAGAGCCACTGTGGTATTTCTTATAGCAGTGCCTGCAATTTTGTAAAAGACATTTCTGGTGAGTCACTATTGGGATATCTGTTTCTGCACATTTTCCCTTATTAATGAGAAACCTCAATTTGTCCTTTTGATTGTGTGAAAATGGTCCAACAGAAATGGAGAAATTATATTTTACAGTTTTACTGTGACTCTTTTAGTAAACGTCCAACACCTAGTTTAGCTTCTGCTACATTTACATTTAGGGATGCTTTTACAACTTCCAACATAAATGGAAGTTTAAATCAAATTGTGATTGATTAGTTCCACTGTCATTTCCTAAGTGGGTTTAACCAGATGTCAAGGGCAATTTAAGATTTGAATCTTTTGGTGTTTAACAAATTCTAAACAATGAAATTACTAAACAGTTATTACAACCAGCATGACAATGCCATTAAATAAAGAAAAATGCATTTTTCCAGTAGAAACTGACTTGGCTTCAAAAGTTTTCACCAACATTCTGCATGAATAATGAAACTTCCAAACTACTGATTCCTTTACAGTCTCATTAGTGAGAACTCCCTGAGGCAGGACATTACAGGCATGTCTAATTCAGATCAAAATGATACTGCATGTTTCATGCTACGTTAAGATAAATTAAAATAAATAAATAAAAAACTGACAATTTGTTGTCTTTGATGTGTGAAAAGCCTGACAGTTTCTGCTTTCCTCATCCATCCTTGACTCAAGCGTACAGTAAAAAAAAAAGTGGTATCACACAGGCATGAATCTGTGGGTGATCTCTAATCTTCAATTCCAGAAATCCCTGGTGTTAGATTTTTCACAGACTTACTCTTTGCATCTTTGCAAACAGTCCGATATCTTCTGCATGATCAGCTTTAATTGAAATTTGCATTCAAGAAGCCGTCTCTTCTAAATGGAGGCTAAAAGATATGCAAAAACATTACTAGCTCAATATACCAGCATGAGAAATCCTGCTGGGTCTGCACCCAGCGGGGCAAATGTATGAGGAGCCATTAATTGTCACTGCACAGCTAGCCATGAATAATCAAATGCACTCCTGCAATCAAGCCTTAAAAGTGTCACTTGCACACCAGGTTGCTCTGAGGCAAGGCAAAATAGCCTCTGGAACTGGAAACAAGGGCAAGAATCTGTGTAAACTCATTTAGCATGTTTTAAAAAGCCTCTACCTCAAAGCAAGATGATCTGCACAGTATGCAGGAAAGGAAAAGTGAAAAAAATAACACTATATGAACGAAGGTATTTGGACACCATTACACCAACAGAGACTGTAATGATATTGCATTCAAATAAGTTTAATATGGAGCTGGACCCCCTTTGCAGCTATAACAGCTTCCACTCTTCTTGGAAGGCTTTCTGTGAGAATTTGCGCCCATTCATTCTGAGGAGAAAGTCTGGCTCACAATCTTCATTGCAGTTCATCCCAAAGGTGTTGGATTGGGTTGAGGTCAGGGATCCGTGCGGGTCAGTCAAGTTCTTCCACACCAAACTCATCCATGTCTCGCTTTGTGCTCTGGGACACAGTCATGCTGGAACAGAAAAGGTTCTTCCACAAACTGTGTCCACAAAGTCGGAAACATGGCGTTGTCCAGAATGTCTTAGTCTGCTGAAGAGTTAAGATTGTCCTTCACTGGAAGTAAGGGGCCCAAACCCTGAAAAACAGGTGTGTCCCAATACTTTTGTTCATATATTGCTTGTCTATAAGGATTCTACTAATCACTCAGGTCACTGAATTGGCTTTTAGCAAAATTATGACTGGTCATCCAATTGTCCTCTCTGTAGTTACTGTTGCTAAGTCTGTCAAGCTTTCAGCTCAGAAGCATCCATAGCACTTGAGATACCAGAATAAAAATACCGCACAAAACAAAATGGAAAAGCACCTAGAGGAGAACTTCTGAAAACACTATTCATTATTATTCAAAAATAAATTGCCTTTACAAGATTTTCATTTGAGACAGTTATTTGAGAACTATTATTATAACTGTAAACCAATTTAAAATGAAAAAAAAAAGGAATTCTTGAAACCATAATTACATTGAACAAATCTGGGAAATCTTTTAGCCACTAAGCAATAAAAGTATCTGCTTTCCATGTCTAATATTGTCTAATAAGGAAGAGATTTATTTTTGGCATTTTTGCTCATTTTGATCTCTTCATTTTTGTCTCTTAAAGCACATCATTGAGGCTATACTACCCTAATCAAGGTCTGGGCATGGATTTAGAGGGGTAAGAAAAGTTTTGGTGAAGTGTAGCATTTGTTAGTAATGTTAGAAAGTACTTTACCACTTACTATTACACTTATTTTGTTTTCTTTTATCGTCAGTCAGTCGAGTTCCTCCATATATTGATGTATTTTTCTATAAATACATGCCAAATTTATATCAGTGAATTCCAATGCCCTCCAATGCTCAGGATTTGGGATCTGGTACTCCAGCAAACCACAAGGAGAGGAACTCGAAACAATGACACATCTTCCCAAAAGTGGCCAGTCTAACAAACCTCCTCCAAGAGCTCAATGATGACATAACAGAATCAGACATTCTGCTCTGTGCCAGAACATCTTGCCAGATAATGTTGTCCAATCATCTTCTGAATGACTCAAAATAAAATAAATAAGGTCTTAAAGTGGTCTAATCAAAGTCTTGGCCCTATTTATATGCTGTAACCAGATCCTAAACGGGCTTCTGGACATAGGAGTGGGCCAGAATTCCTCCACAGTGATTCGAAAGGCTAATCTCCAGTTGTAGGATGGTTTTGGTTGTGTTTGACTGTGTGATTGCATGTGTGTCTTTTACAAACAGCTGTTTAGGGGCAATTACTATAGGTATGATCTTTAAAAACTGTTTGTGTTACCTTCTATTCTTCTTGGCTTATGTTGCATTTGTAGGAGGCTCAGAAACCGTTTAACGTGATAAATATTCAAAAGTAGAGGAATTCAGGAGGAGTGAAATACTGTTTCATGGCGCTGAGTCTTATGCTCCGCTCTGGCAGGAGGACTGTGTTATTTTAGACTGCCTATAAGGGTCTTTAGGAAAGACCCCTAATGCTTGTTTTCCTCCGGAACATGCCTAGACTGTCTCTGGGCAAAAGTGTATGCTATATCCTGCAAAATAAATTAAATTCTATTCATGTTTTGGTTGAACCCAGTGTTCGTTTAAAGCCCTCCACTGTTTAAATGAAAAAAGGCATGAAAATGAAGTTCTTTGGCAATGCCATTGTTTTACTTGCTGTAACAAATGAGTAGAAATGGATTTTGGAATCCTGTGGGCCTGTGAACAGTAGCACATCAACAGGCTGAAATAGGAAGGCAAAACTGGAATTGGCTAAAATAGGGCTGATTTCCATCTAGCTCAAGCTGTAGTCTGTGACAAATGCATTGTGATGCATTACATGTTGTGCAGCATCCCCTGCATTAGTTCTCCTTTTGGCCAAATTTTAAGCTGCTCTTTCCCAAAGTCTGTGGTCTGTACGTATATGGTCAGGTCTGAATGGCTACTCAAAGCCATTATAAAATACTGCAAATACACACAAATATGAGCACAGACTGAGATGTGAAGCTGCTTTAAACAGACATCGAGGTAAGATTATTGTACCTTGCTGTTTTACACTGGACTTAGGTAATGATTTGTCATGTTTTGTTCTAGTTGATAAAGTACAGGTGCAGTGAAGAGTCGAATGATTGTCGGTCTAGGTTGCTACAAATCAATAATTAAACATGTCCAGCAGTTGCTGGACAGCTCATGTCATTGCTCCATTGCTGTAGTTGAGTAGGTGCACTAAAATGTGGAGCTGCAGTATGTGTTAATAGCTGTTTTTTAATGTTATTTTAACTTTCCCATGCAATATTATGAACAGCCATCACTGTTTCTTGTGAGCATTTGTCCAAAATGTCTGTACAGGAGCCTGGAGGTTTAGTGCCACCCATTAGTTGCAAAAAAGACCGGGAATCCTACATCTATTCTACATGAATAGATCTATTCTACATGAACATGAATTCTACAGGAATCCTAAATCTATTCTATATAAATGACACCCTTCCCAAGACTTTCCTAACAACACCATATTTCTCTCTTTTTCTCTCTCTCTTTCTCATGCTGGATCTCTTGCTCCTCCTGAAGCCCTGGGGAATCCAAGACTCTGCAAACCAAAACTGGGCCATTTCATGCCCCCATGGTCTGTCACCCTCCATCATGGTCTGAAATCAATAGCCAGAACACTGACTTACAGCCCCGGCAGCACAGCACAGTCTGGTCTCCACAAACCAATACATCTAAACCCATTCACTTGCACAAGCCCACTCAATCAATCCCTATCTGCACCCATCAGCTATGGCTTTCTGACCAGATGTTCATTTGATCTCCAGATCACTCTATCACCTGAGATCGAACACACTATAAATGTGAAGGATTTCAATCTGCACGGTCATCACAAACACATTGATCTTTCCTGAGGGGAAAAAAGAAAGGACCAAAGGGATTTTCTTTCTTAATGTAGCAGGTCTCAGTCATATCAGTGACATGGTGCAATTAAAATTCAGCAGAGTTTTACTTAAAGCACACCACAGGGGAAATTGATTTTAGAAGCTAGTGAAGGGGAGGGGTGTGAGGTTCAGGTGTGCAATGGGAAAAGTGAAGGATGAATTATTCATAAGCACAACGTGTTATCTCCACGATGACAAACAATGCAGCTGACACTTGAATATTCGACTGAATCAGGCAAAATGTGAAGGCCTCAGACAGCTTTCTTTGTTATGCAAAATTAAATGCCGATATAGACCCTATATCAACATGTATGTTTTATATTTTTGCTCCATATTTCTTGCTACTTCCTTCTCAAAGAAGCACTTGACACTACCTAGTAATGGACCTTCTGATTACAAGGAACATAAAAGCTGGCAGGTCAATGTCACCCTCATTGTTGGATGCTTTGCTTTTCACTTTGTAAAGAGTCCAGAGTAACACGTTGCGAAGGACAGAGTTGGCTGTGTCTTTGTGTTTCTTTTGAGCGACAGGGGCATCATATAATTAAACACGGGGTGATTATCAAGATGGTACACTTTCCTGAGCACGTCACAGACTGGGTCATTAATTCAACAACAAAAGGGAGCCTCTGTGGCTTAAACCCCATTATTAAACCATTATTATTCCACTATTAATCCATTATTAAATTGAACTAAATTTCATCATTAATCCATTGTTAATCCATTATTAGAATATAAATAATCAGGATTGTCCCAGACCGACCTGGACTATACCAGACTATCCCAGACAGACGCAGACAGACATGGGCTGAGCCAGACTATCCAAAGGAGATCCAGACAGATACAGACTGTCCCAGACACACCCAGAATGTCCCAGACAGATACAGACTGTCCCAGACACACCCAGAATGTCCCAGACAGTCGTTTACTGAGCCGGGCTGGCCCAGACACACGCAGACAGACGTGGACTGGCCCAGACACACCCGCACTGTCCCAGAGACACCTAGACAGACCCGGACTGTTCTGTCTCTGGCAGAAAGCCAGTCAAAGCATTATCCTTCTCATCAGGAGAATAGGACTGCAAACCCCCTGTGATGCCACAGCCACTGCCTCTTGGACTCCACAGCCGTGTCCAGTTCCATCTACAAAGTGCATCTCTATGTCTAGTAGAGATTATTAAATTCATGTAGATACATGGTAGATGTATGTAATAAAGTGGTCGGTGATCACTTAGGTGATGCGCTCCAACCTGTGATACGTATTGTTATATCGTGAAATCTTCAATTATTAAAATTATAATTACATTAACCTGTTCTCTACCTTTCACTCAGTGACTGCTGAGATAAGCACCTTGACCCTGGTTAAGGATAAGTGGTTCAGATAATATGCTTAAAATGTTACATTGTTCAAACTTGACCAATAGCTTCACACATTGAAATGTGAGAGCTAGATAATAATCTTAAGCTTCTTCAATTGGGTACAATGTAAGATGAGGAATAATAGAATGGACTTACAGAATGGACCTGTAGACACAAAGTCTAAGAGTGGAAAATCAGTGACTCCTGAAGAGGGAAGAATTGTCACTTGGCCCATTTGATGTGCTTCGCCTTGTGGGCCTTCACCACACACACACATTCCTGCCTCCTTAAAGAGGAACAGGCTTGTGGGATGCAATTTATCCCCAAACTTGCACATCTTTTCTACTAAAAAAAGACTGTGCCTCAAAAGGCCAGCAAGTTACAATTAGAAGCAACATTGCTTCATTATGCATTCCATCTTTCTGTTCTCTGCTGTTTTGGCTCTACACCTTTTATGCACGTATTAGAATGTGTCAGCCCCTGCAGAATGTCACTAGATATTGAATGAATTTTAAATGTCAGAAGAGGATGAGACTGAAGAGGAAAACGAAGTGAGAGATGGATCAGACAATGTTAGGATTAGAGAGAGAGAGAGAGAGAGAGAGAGCCTATTTTTGTTCCCGTCTCTGAGGTTTTACACTCTCATTTATCAATAATTTGTTTTTATACTATATTTTGAAAGATTACATCTTTGATGATATTTGAAATGGATCACCCATCAAACCACTAAGGAACCAAAGTATGCAGAGTGTAAATTGTTCATTTCAAGTCAATTTTTATCAGAATTTCAGAACAGCAAGACTCACTTACTGCTGTTTTTAGGTTACTTTTTTCATTTGCTGGTTTGTTTGCTTTCAGTGGTTTTCTCCATTTATTTTATAATGAAAGCAAAAGAAATTAGTCACATCCTCCTGAGACCATTCATTAATGTCCTTTATAGCAGACATTTTCTTCATCTTCCTTAAGTATTTGGAGATACCCCATCAAGCCCTATAGTATTCTGTAAAGGACACCCTGGGCTTTCCAGTGATGTGTCATATGAGGGGGTTGCATGTTGGAACTGCAATGACAAAACATACAAGAGGTGCACCAAATGCAAGATGTTCCTCTGCAAAACCAAAAATAGAACATGCTTCCAGGAATATCACACCTAAAATATCCAGAAGGTGTTCTATGACTTATAATTCACTGTTGAACTAAAATACAGGTTTTGATGTACATGCAAGCAACAAGAAACAGAAGAGTGATCAAGTTTTGATCAAATTGAATGTGTTCTTGGGTTAATATCACTTTTTTTTTTCACTATTTTTACATAGAAATTGTGCTGTCATCCTCTACAGTTGATATGCTGGGAAATTCTAAGAAAAAAATATATTAAAAGAAATTGAAATTGTAAGGTGTTTTTTATAGGCCCAAATAGATCGCACAAAAAAGTAATTGTAAGACACTTTTTTTCTTCGGTTCTCAGGAGGATCTGTACAAGTTGGTGGGGCACCTGCAGATCTAATGTTTCTTTCAAAATAAAGGATGTTAATATGAAATTTGCCTTGCTCTGCTGCAGTAACAGCCTTTACTTTTCTGAAAACAACTCACAAATGTTATTCTAATTTATCCCGAAAGTTGCACATTGAAAAATACAAAACTTCACTAACTGCATGAAGTACAGACTTCGTCTAAAGCCATGTATCCCCTCACATCCAACAAAGCTTGCTGGTTTGTGAGGGGTTTTGGCGAGGTTGCGTGTCTTATGTAAGCTAAGTGGAGCCCGGTCTCATGACTTTTCGTGCTGCGATCACCATTTTTCATACTAGGACAACGCTTCACTACGCTGTATTTTAATGTGCACTGCATAACATCGCCAGTATCTACACTAACTGATGACTGAGGGAAAGCAGGAGAGAAATAATGAGTTGATTTCTTACTTTAACCCTAACCTTAACCTTAACCTAACCCTGACCTTAACCATCTCCAGTTAGTGCAGATACTGGCAATGTTACGCAGTGCGTGATAAATTTCTTCTGTTCATAAAATGGTCATGACATTCACTACAGAATGATGATTTCAGAAATCTTTTCAGTATGGTGAACATAGAGTGATGAACAAGATTCATGAACCTCAGTAAGAAACGGCTACGTTTATGCTTGAAAGGCATATCAGGAAACACACAGTGTAGAACTGCTAATAGATGAAGAGACAAAATCTACAGTTCTAACTGATCTTAGAGTGTTTATGAAATGCTAGATTTTGTTGGATTTCATGTAATTAAATAATCAATAAGCCTGCCCTGATTCCAATCTAAACCATCTGCACAGTCGATTTACCACTTTCAGGTCATATGCTGAAGTCATTTTTAAAGATGCTAGTTTCTAAGAGTTAGAGACTCCAGCATTACATTCATTGTCAAATTTAAACACAAAAAGTCTTCCAAGTGAACTTCAATTTCCGATATAATTCTTTTTGCAGAAAAAAGCACAAGATACTAAGTGAATCCAGGGGTCATGGTGGCAATTAGCTGGCCTCACCTTTTGCTGCAGATCCGGTAATGAGAAGGGAGATCTTGGCGATAGCAATGTTTATGCTTTTACTATTCGGTGACCTAAGCAAAGATATCTGTGTAAACTTCAATTAAAGCTTAACAAGGTTTTCTTCACCTTTGTGGTGCCTGGGAGAACTTGGTTTGGCGCAGTCTCTGCTCCAGACTATTTCAAAGGCCACTAGCCCTGCGAAACCCTGCAGAAATGTCTCATTACTCATTTAGAGAGCGATGCAGTTTTCTAACAAACCTGGACCTCAATGGACCAGACCTACCTAATGGATGCAACTCAACACCTCAGGCAAGCTTAGTAAAAGAATAAAAAAAAACAAGAGCTTGGCTTTTACGTGCTTTCTTCTTATGAGTTATATCTCTTAAGTAGGTTTGAGAAATAGAAATGGATTCCTTCGAGATGGCAGCTTCCCCAGTTGCCTGAGATCTGCCTTGAGCATCGACAGAGGCTCAGTGCAATCAGCACTGAAATGGCAAAGGAGTCCATTGTCTCTTTTGGTTGACTTGTTTATTGGATTTTGCAGATCCTACTCACCAAAAGCAGCGTAGAACTCATCCTTGGTCAGGTGCTCATCGTCGTTGGCATCATTGTATTTCAGCAGATCGAACAGAGTGCACTCCGAGGCTGTCTTGCTCAAACCCTCTTGCTTAATGACCTGTGGGACAGT
Organism: Brachypetersius gabonensis; assembly: GCA_037577145.1. Classification (NCBI taxonomy): domain Eukaryota; kingdom Metazoa; phylum Chordata; class Actinopteri; order Characiformes; family Alestidae; genus Brachypetersius; species Brachypetersius gabonensis. The sequence continues at coordinate 10,458 of JBBJLR010032630.1, forward strand.
AACAGGCAGAGAAGTCCATTAGTCTTGATCTTTCTTGCTTTTTCAAGCATGTAGTTGTAAAGTGATGAGGGAGTACATGCATCTTGCAGAATCACTCAAACTGCAAGGTCTTAATAGTGCTTAAGTGAGCAATATCTACTCTTTACATTTAAAAGTATTGGGACAGCTATTCTAAAAGGTAAGTTCAGTTTCTTTAGGAAGCACCCTTTGCTTAAAGGTGTTAAACTGCACAGTTGTTAAAAGCCACAGAAAAGGATTATCAGTAGAATGGGATGCTCTGCAAATGCTGGACTTAAGCCTAAGGTCACCAGCATTGGAGTACTGCAATATTTTCTAAAGCGGTGAATCTTCATCCAGTACCTTTGGGATGAGCTACAGTGGTATTTGTAATCTAGAATTGATCAGTCAACATCAATATCTGACCTTTTGTGCTCTTGTGGCTGAATGCAATTAAATACTTACAACAATTTACCAAAATCTGTCTTCCCAGAAGAGCAAATGCTCCTCCTGCAGCAAAGAAGGGCATCATGCCAAGCAATCCTCTTGATTTGAGAAGAAAGAGCATCCGTCAATGAACGTTTGAGCATGTAGGGCTTGTTTCCCAGACAGGGATTAGGTCTAGTCATGGACTGGATTTTCCTTTCAATGGAAAATCTCCTTCCAAAATCCTGTGCAGTCTACTAGACCTCACTGGAGATCCCTGTCCTGGCAAACAAGCCCCAGCATATTGTCACTGTCCTAGCAAACCCTTGCACCTCCATTTTTGCTGTTGCTGATTAATTTTTTAGGTGTAATTTGAAAATGCTGCAGGTGAATTTGTGGCAGTGTGTGTGTAAAATGCTATTCTTTTCTGAGCTATTGAAGTGTACATGTGTAAAAAATAAGAAACCCCTCCATATGTGTTGTGAGTGCAGTAGTGTGTGTAAAGCAGCTTTTCTATAGTCTGTATTCCAGCAGCTTCACTCCTGATTCAGTTCAGTGATGGGATGAAACAGACATGCACATGCACACACTATGTTTTTAACATTTCTATTTTAACCATTGCAGTTGTAAAATAATGTGTGGTCAAAAGTGTATAAAACAATAGTGGCATGCACATTTTAAACAGACACACTCCCACAAACTACAAAAGCAATAACCAGAAAAAAAATTGGTCTCTTATTTTTTTTCCATGGCTTTATCTTTGGACTGTTGGAGGAAACCAGACACAGCATGCTAACTCCACAAAGAAAGGACTCTAGGGCATTGAACCTAGGAGCTTCTCACAGTAAGGCGACAGCTCTAGTGTGTTTTTTATTTTACATTTACATTTAAGGCTTTTATCCAAAGCAACTTTCATTCTCTTACTACAGGGGACAGTCTCCCTGGAGCAACTTGGGGTTAAGGGTCTTGCTCAGGGACCCAGTGGTGGTGCTGAAGATAGGATTCGAACCCATGACCTCTTGGTCCTGAGGCAAGTATCCTACCCACTGAGCTACTGCCACATTTTAAAATGATTTGTGGACATCTACACATTAACCATGGTGTTGATTTAAGAGACTGTGCTTTTCATTCGCATTAGAATGAAAAGCTTTGTATTATGAAGTACATGAATGCTATAACATTTTTTGTGTTTGTTTTGAATCTAAGACCTTTCCTTTCCTAACAGGATTCTAACATGTTTGTTTTACTCTTGAATATTTATGAAAGATACCCAGATAACCAAGTGCTTTAATTTTTTTTTTTCCTGGCAACATTAACATTCTCTAATGGGCTTATTTGGTGACAACAGCAAGATTAGACGTGACCCTAAACTCTTAATGCATTCTGTTTGAAAACTCACCACACCTGAAACTGAGACAAAAAATCACTGCCACCATTTTCTCTTCTAAAGGTTGTTTCCCCTTAATGCATAAGATAATGCCTCTTTTTTTAAACAGGCTAACACAGAGAACGGAAATGCAAATGCATAACAATATGGAGAGACATATAACACTATATAATGGGATAAATGTGGTATCTGCGAGAGAGAGAGAGAGAGAGAGAGAGAGAGAGAGAGAGAGAGAGAGAGAGAGAGAGAGAGAGAGAGAGAGAGA
>JBBJLR010032651.1:0-12530 GCA_037577145.1 Brachypetersius gabonensis
AGAGAGGGCAAAAGAAAGAAAAAGAAACCCACGGCTCCCAATAAGGAGCCGGCTCCCGTCGTTCACTTCAAAGAGCTCTAAGAGGTATTTCGTTCGAGACCGACCCATCACTACCGTCTAAACACAAACACACACACAAAGCGGGTATGGAGGAAAAGCTCATCTTAAAAGTCTCCAGAATCTACATTTACACCAGCTTTGTCTTGCTGTCTTTCTTGCTTGTTTTTGTAATTTTTGGGTCGCACCACTACAGTGCCATCACTACTGAATATTTTTAGCAAGTTATCTATTATTTTGATATTGATACAAGTGTTTTAAGCAAAACTATCAAACCAGCCATCACTAAACAACAGCTAGAAGATAATGACACCCCTTAAAAATTCAGTGAGAAATAAATTACCACCTGTCAATCACTTTTTCGCATGACTCTGCATACATAGGCATAAACACAGTAGGAGGAGCATTCATAAATGTATGGTACATGAGTAATATAAATGGGCAAATATAACTGCCTCGGCAGGCATTACCCAAAACGGCGGGGGCGGGGCAGAGGATCGCGATGCCGGCTCAGCATTGTGATGTCTATCGGCCATCGACGATGGCATCGTCTATCGTCCCGACCCTAATGTATCTATGTATAGGTACATGTATACCTGTGTTTTGGTAAAAAAAAAAAAAAAAAAGGTGTAAACCCTAAATATGCCCCCAAATATGCTTTCAGAACATTTTAATTTTATTTTAATGTCTGTGTAATGCATTACCCATATTAGTCGTTTAATTTAGGTTAAAAGTATTGGGACACCACAGCGAGGTGAACTGTTTTCGGGGAATAACCCCTGATCTAAACATTAGAAATACATCAGCCTGTGTGTAATGAAGGAATCTAATATACAAGTTTCACCTTTTGAATGGAATTACTGAAATAAATCAACTTTGTCATGATATTCTAATTTTATGACCAGCACCTGTACATTGCCAAAAAAAGGGCAGAGGATATTTGCAGTTTCCGCGTTATAGTGGGGATTTCCGTGTACCACTATCAGTCCGGTTCTCAGAAAAAATCCACATTAGAATGAATCCGTGACTGCTGATCCATGTTAAAGTGAGGGGCTGTTGTATATGCATATATTAGATAAACACTAGCAATGGTTCACACTACTAATTGCAAACACATTTATAGCTTTAAGGATAATTTACAATTTACTTGGAAAAAAATGATAATTTATACTGGAACATATTATAGCAAGCAATACTGAAACAATCAAATAGCCATATTCAGATCATTGGTTGAGCTCTAATTTTGACATTTAAAATGTCACTCTTGTTGAGCTAGTAATTTATTTGGATGCTGTAGAGCCAAGAGGCTGAACTACACATAAATAGCAGCAGAGGTAAGTGTTAATGTCTTTAAATATAGTGACGAAGTGTTGCTCAACTACCGAAGTTACTGTGTGACAAAATTCCAGCAAGACATTACAACAAACCTGAAGAATCATTTTAGTAATAGGAACCTGGCTTTTCCTTGGTAAGCCAACTATAGTATTAAGTGTAAACATAATTATTTTTGAAATCTATATTGGAAATGAGTCAGGAACTTCAGAAAAGAAGCACCAATCACTATTTGAAGCTTTTCAGGCCAGTCAAAATACAGGATCTTAGAACTCTGATGGGTGATGGGCTGTGAAGTCAGCCATACTACACAGCACCGCAACTAAATATTCTTTACATAGCGCTGGTCACATCAGACACATTTTGTTCACATATTACAATCAAAGTAGTGTTGGCCTGAATAATTTGAAAATTTCAAATAATTTAAATCATTTGAGTATTTAGAAATGTGAGTAATTTGAGCACTCATTCCTTACATGGGTTATCAGTGCTCTATTTAGTGCACACACTAAGAAAAAAGTTCAGAACAAAATCAAGCACAAGACGTTGCTATATGACAGAATAATCACCTTAATAATATAAGCATAGCCATCCTAACCCCAATTCGGCCCCGCATCCACTTAGCCTCCAATTTACCTCCACCATGTAGCTGCTTCATGTGGGCTCTTTTTACCCCCTTTTTTCCCAATTTTACAATAAATTTAAAACCCCAGGCCTGATTATTTCAATAAAATAATCAGCTTTTACTGCTGTCTTAAAGAATAGTCTCCTTTACACACTGTTAGCACAGAACACCAGCTGTTTTCCAAGTACCACACCAATTGCAACATTTTAGTATATTGTTTTGTAAAAATCAGTTAAGAATGCTACAAGAACTGGCAGCGTGGGATGTAGCAGGATGTTACTAACAATAGAAGAGAGGGATTATTTTTTACAGAATAAGTTCTTCAGCACTGAATGGAAAATATCACTGCATGCTCATAATATTTATGCTTCTTGAGCCAGCCTTAGAAATCTGATACTCTGTCAAATCTTGCACAGCAAACACCTTGCTTTGATTTTGATCTAAAGGAAAATCTAAAATCAAATTCAATTATTAATGTCTTAACTTGTTGACTTCACAATTCTCAGCACTTTCTCCTGTCCCCTTTCACATAAAGAGTAGACTTATCCTAAATAATTTGAGCGCTGCCATCACAACAAGAGTCCCCAAACTTTTGGCCAGCACTGAATGTCAAGCGTTGCTGCAGAGAAGCTCATGTCCTACCTGACGGCGGTCTGATGAGGTCCATGATGACAGAGTCTGCTCCTTTGGTGTAGACCGTGATCTGCTCCGTAAGTGGGTGACGCACCACTACAGACATCCTCTTCCTAGTGGAGTCGAAGCCAAGCGTGTGGAGCAGCTCGAAGGTCAGCTTCCCCAGGTGTGGCAGCTCCACAGTCACCTGATCAGGCAGCCGGCCCACCAGAGAGCACTTGTAGGCACGGGCAGCATAGACCAGAGCTGCCTCATCAGGAGACTCTGCTTCGTAACGCAGCTCACCCTCATCCGGTGCAGTCGCTTTGGCCTGATCGAAGTTGGGCGGAACGGGGCTGAAGGCCTGCTGGAGCCGCTGGCTGGGGAGGTTCTCCTCGTCCAGCTTGGTGAGGGTGCTCTCAGCCGAGGGCGAGGACAGCATGCTGGAGCAGGCGCGCTGAGAGGACGAGCGGTTGGTGGCCAGGCTGGAAGAACTGCTGCTGTTGGAGCCTGAGGTCAGACGGCTTGGCGTGAAGCGCTTGATGAAGTCCTCAATAGTCTTCACTGGAGACTTCAGCTCGAAGCGACGCACCTAGAAAAAGCAATGCAGTCATATAAACATGTTAACACTGAACATTAATGCATTAATATTCAACAAATAAAAAAAATAGAAACCAGAAAAGTCAACCTGTTTACCACCTTTATGAAATCTCACTTGAGAAACAAGGACTTGCTTATCAAGCCAAAGGCTACTTTGTTATGAGCAAATCAGCTCAACTCTGTGCAAAGTTTGTGAGACTTCATCCATCACCAGTGGTTTTAACTCCATAAAAGTTTCCCACTCCACTGGATTGCTAGCTAGCACATTCTCAGGTTCATTTATTTACAAGAATTAGCTGTTTATCTAACACATGCAGCCCACGAGTTCAGCTCCTGCTCTGGTCTGAATAGTTTTTAGATTTGAAATTCCTGTTTACTCCCCTTTAAAGAAGAGTTCAGCCAAAAAAACAAACAAACCAAAAAAAAAAAAAAACACAAAAAACCCCCCACCAAAACAGACACGCAGCGCAAACTGTTGCCAGATAAGTCAGGATTCATATTTTTATGCATCTTCAATGTTTTATCCTGACGTATTTCATCAACAATTCATTAAAGCCTTGAAAATAAAGCAAAGTTGTCTGTATTCAACATACAAAAATGTAAATTAGCAATTACTACCAATAATGATAAGGTAGCAATAATGATAACATAGATAAATGAGTATTTTTACCTATTTAGACAATAAAGCATATTGAATTTGACATAACATTAAACTCAATACTTCTAAATGAAACTATAACTGCAGCCCTAGTTTAAGCAGAGCACTTTCACAAACACTGCACAAAAAAAGGAACTAGGCCACATGACACTCCCTCCTTACTGCTATGAGTAATCAGATCCATCAAATGAGGTAAATATAAGTTGTAATATGTTTTTCACACACACACACACACACACACACACACACACACACACACACACACACACACACACAAGTACCTAGCTACTTGTATAATGATATAACTCAGTTACTATTTGTGAGAAGTAACTAGTAACTGTAACTAATTGCTTTTTTTAAAGGTACCTGCCCAACACTGGTCAGGAGCTCCTTCCCACAATCCTCTGTGAATAAAGTTCTCCAAATTGAACACTTATTGCGAAACAAGAGATAATACATTTTTATAACCCCCGAGATCCACACATCTGACTGACAGCCCCTCCAAGCAAGTGGTCACAAGCAGTTTGGCAGCATTCATATCTCAGTTGAATAAGAGAATGTGCTCGGGTTGTAATTAGGACACACCTACGCTGATTTCATGATTGGGCCCTTTCAGTTAAGAGGAGGGTTGATGTCAAATACGGTCAGGATTGCCATTACATTCAAACCTATTCAGACCTCACCTCCTGAACCCCCTCCACTAAACACACTCCCTTTGGCAATATCTCTGCAAAAATGTGGGAACCAGAAGACCTCCATGAAGTCCGAAGAATGATTTATACAGCGTCTGAAAAGGTTTTAATTGGGTTTGAACATTCCGGACCCAAAAAAATGTATTAGAAAAACAAGTATATATATAATTATTCATGCATTAAAAGCAGTTTAAAAAAACAAAATGATAGAAAAGGCCAGACTTTGACATCCTACTCCTACTGCAACATCTCAACTCCACTTTACAGGAGTTTAGATGTGGGTGTTCTACTAAACAGAATGCACTTTTTGTGCACTGATATGCAAACCAGCAAACATAGGACTGAATAGTTCATAATAGGTTTAATACAAGCTCCAACACATAAGAAACGAGTACTGTTCAGATAAGCTTGATCTTGGGAGTTAGGATTTAGGGATTGTTAGCACTTTAATATCTAACATTTTTAAACAGCCATCATTCTAAAATTCCTCAGCTAAAAATATTTAATACTGTTATTAAGTTTTCACAATATAGTCATAGTAATAAACAGATGTATATCAGCCTCTGCAAAACTGACACTGCAGAAGGCTGGATAACAAGGCGACCAATTACAGCTCCAAATAAGAGAGAGTGTTTTTTTTTTTTAATGAACAGAGACAGTCATGTGATCCAACAGAAGTAAAAATATTTGACCCATTTTAAACACTGAAGACACTGATTTGTCAGGGTGTTCTTAAAAGGGCCCATATTTCATTGTGTAGGTTTGTTTACTAAAAACATAATTCATAAACATAATTTAGTTCAGGGCAGCTGGTGGCCTAGTGGTTAGGAAATTGCCCCTGTGAAAAGAAGGTTGTGGGTTTGAATCCCAAAACTGCTAGTGACACCACTGAGGTACCCTGAGCAAGGTACCATCCCCACACACGGCTCCCCGGGTGCTGTGTTCCTGACTGCCTGCTGCTTCACTTGGTGAATGGGTTAAATACAGAGAAGGAATATTGCTTACACACTGCTTACACTGTGTGCGGTGGTGTGTTTATGTATGACAGTCACTTCACTTCACTTTTAGTACGGATGTGGGGTTGAAACCTGGTTTGAAATATTTTTTATGACTCCACTTGTGGGACACAACTCAAAAATATTGCAATACAACAAGATCATTTTTTAAATATATTCCTTAACAACATGTGCATTATTCATAAATCACAATAATGAAACAAATACTAGGTTGAATTACCATGGCTATTCCAAGACAGCTGTACGCAAAATCTGCTCATTTTAGCAAAGGGATATTTAGGCAGTCATATTAGCACAGGGATTTTCGGCAGGAGGAACAGAGCTCATAAAGGAAGCTCTGGAAAAAGACAACACTGATGCAGACACCCTTTATCCACATTCCAACATGGCGACAGGAAAATCTTCGCCAAACACAGCAATAAAAGCAACACTGAAGAACACAGTGCCTATTAGTATGCAAACTGACAATTACCAAAAAACAAACAAACTAAAAAACTCCCACCCGTGTACACTGGACAACATCATTATGCACATTATAGAGAGGAGTAGAGCTTGGATGCATTGCTGTTACCTTTGAAAAACACCAAAAGGATCTTGCTGATTATTACACTGATGAAATGTTATGTTACAGCAACCACAGCTGTGTAATGCAGATGAATCCTTACATGCCTATCACAGGTAAAAAATCCCAACAACAACAGGTCAAAACTATATCCCAATGTCAACAGGTCAAAACCATCAGACCTTAAGTTTATGTGGGTTTTGTGGTGTTTTTCATGCTGATTTCAAATCAGTGTTTAGTTTTTCTCCACACGTACAGTTTGTGTGATAGTTACATATTGGATAACAGTTGATATAATTAGCATATAATAATCATATGCTGAGTGTTTTTGAAGAAACAGTGGTAGCTGACGACACTGGTCATTATATCTATGCCCCAGTGTCTGTCTGTCTGACTATACACTGAAAATATTGAAACAGTTACTTGATTGGTGTCTGTGGTTTAAAAAAAAACGCATGCAAGTCTATTGCAAATCTAATATTACTCGAAATTAAAAAAGTTGAATTACTGGTTTGGCAAAGTGTGCTGTGGTTTTTTTTTTTTTTTGTTGACCTGTGTAATTTAAATAAACAGCATTTCTAACATCGGCATCTCTGAACTGGACCACACTCACCTTCTGTCGAGGCTGATTGGGTGAGGACACAACCACTGTGTTGCAGATGGTGAGAGCAATGAAGAAGTCGAAGACGTCACAAAGGTCCGGGGGGATCTGGTTGAGGAGCTGACTGTGGAAGCGCATGAAATCCATCTGACTGCCACAGTCATTCACTTTATCCAACAGCTGAGGATCTGGAGTGATGTCTTTTTCCTGGTGCGCAACAAAGAACGGCAGAGTGTAATTCAGTAATTCTCCAAACAAAGGTGAGGGAACTCCTAAATATATATAATAAGACAATTCACAGTACTTTTCATATTAATAATGTGAACTGCTTGAATGCACAGTATAAGGACTGAACAGTATATACTAGCAAATAAGAGAAAATATAGTTGTTTATATTTTTTATAGTTTCTTTGTGAGCTGTGCTATGCTGTGCTATACCCATATCTAATAAACGGGTACTCTATCCTGTGTACTCATTAAGTATTGAGGATACATGGGGGTGTTTGTGTGTTTGCTGACCATAGGGCTGCTGAAGGCCGTGTGTTTGGACAGGATGCTGGCTCTCTTGGCCTCGGCACGGCTCCCGGTGCGACGGTGTGATTTGGTGCTCTGAGAGCGCAGGACCACTTTGCCACTGTGCTGGCTACACAGGCTCTCTCGTCGTGGCAGAGTTCCACCATGAGACAGACACTCCTCTTCTTCAGAGTCCACCTCCTGGTACATAGCGAGCCTCCTAGCTATTGGGTTTACACAGTTACAACAGGAGGGGATTAACAGGTAATGTGATGTGTTTATATTATATTATACAAAAGTAGCCGATCAGCCAAGACTAACATTTGCAGTAAAATGGACAAAAAGAACAGAATTCAAGGCCTTAAGATGTAAATATCCTTTTAGTAATGTGATGCATGTGCAAGTGCTATTTGTAGATTAATTGATGCGCAATAAGCTCCCACTACTTGGCACCAGGTTGTGACTAATAAAGTTCATTTTGGGTTTGTTTTAAATAATAGGCCAATTAGATTATTGTTTAATAACTATTCCCTTAAGTGAACCTTTCTATACGCTGTAACCTGTCATTAGGACAACAGAGATACTGAGTAACAGTCACCCACACAGACAAAACCATGTTAACATGTCCTCACCGTTGGCATCGTGTGAGTACTCTACTCCTGCCACGGTGCAGCGGCGGAACACCATCTTGTTCTCAGTGAGCGTGCCAGTCTTATCCGAGAAGATGTACTGCATCTGGCCCAGGTCCTCAGTGATGTTCAGCGCTCGGCACTGCAGGTGGGAGTCTGTCTCCTCGTCGTACAGCTCCATGTCCTGATGGATGAAGTACACTTGGCAGATTTTTACGATCTCAATAGAGACGAAGAGTGAGATTGGGATCAGCACCTGAGGACATGAAGGAGAAAGAAATAAAGAAACACACTGTGGAGAAAACAGCAATTCAGTAACTTCTAAATCAGCTCCATTTACATAATGGTACTCTGCATAAAGTGTGTCTACTAGTCTCACGGTTTTACAAATATGAAGAGAACAGAAAAAAAGTAAAGTAGTAATGTAACATTTACTGACAGGTAAAAAAAAACAATAAATACACATGTTTCATTTTTAAACAATATTCTATCCTTTTAATTTATAACAACTGTGGGAAATATGGCAAAACCATTTAATCATGATACTTGATAAAAGGCATTTTCACATGAATTCACAATCGTTCATATTTCTGTGGTCTGAGAATGCATCACGAAAAAAGCTGAACCGTAATTTCCTTAATATTTGTAATTTTTTTTTGACAATTCATAGCCTTTTTAAAATAAAATTACATAAAACTATTAAATAAATAAATAAAAAAGACGAAGAAAAAGGCATAAAGTCCGACAACCAACTACTTGGTTTTATGCCCATTTTACACCCTTTACAGGCTCCCTATATTTGGTCTCTATGTTAAAAACTGTTGTTCATTGTTCTTGACAGACTTAGAGAATATTACTGTAATTTTTCAGGATAATGATAACCATCATATTGCCCACCCCCAATTTCATATTTCTTCATGTCTTAATCTAAAGAAACAGGCTGTCCAATACAAGAAAAAACATCTAAAGGCCTTTCATATTAGATGTGAAGAGCAATGAAAGCCTCCTACAATGTACAGCATGATTAGATCGAACCCTAAATACATGGGTGGAACAGGCTATTCTCTATCCGCTGCACCACAGAGTTTATCTTACACTTACCACTTATCTCGCAATTACTAGCATAACAGAACAATATCCTGCTAGACCGCCTTTATCATTTTGCAAGGCATACAGGATTACACCAATATCACTACTTACCTGAAACACTATGATCATGGTGAGGAAAAGGTAAATGGCGGAGACCACAGGAGATAAATCTGTTCCCTCTGGACTCAAAACGTCAAATACAGGTCGCTTATCTCCATACTGAAACATCCACAAGCCATGACCTACAGAAACGGCACCAAAAAGGAAACTATTTAATGCTATAAATAAAAAAAAAAAAGAGAATTCAACTTATGTTCTTACCGAACATTTCCAGAGAAAAAGGCAGAGCCAAAACCATCTGAACAGGATATAGCCGTTGACTGAGACAAGCTGAGAAGTTCGGTCAAAAGGCTAGGTCCTAAACTTTTAACCAATACCACATTTGCATTTGTGTGTAGATGAATTTTTATCCTCAAGGTCTAGGACTGATAAATAAAGAGTGTGTTCTGTATACAGCTTTGTTTTTGCACAAAGGAACAAAAAGTACATTTTTTACACTTTCATTTGCGATATCAAACAAAGCTACTCTGATACAGAGCATATATCAAATCTAAGGATCTTGGTAAGGAATTAAATATTTAATTATTTCAAAAATAAATACATGTGTGAAAAGTGCCGTGAAAAAAGGTAACTACTGAAAGGATCAAAAATACTTCATCAGGAGACAAAGGTGCACATTCTGAAGAAACTGAAACTCAACCACTTCCTGCGTCAGAATAGCTCTGCAGAGTCACCAAAGTTCCCACAACACTACAACGGACACACAAATTTCCACGTTCATATGCGCTTTCTCTCTCTCTCTCTCTCTCTCTCTCTCTCTCTAACACAGGGGGGCAGTAGGAAAGGAAAGTCCCTAAAGCGCTCCGTACCGATTGCTGAGAAAAGACACATGACCAGCAGGATGATGACACACCAGAAGACGTCCACGTTCATCTGACGCTCCAGTTTGCTGCGTTTGTAGCGTGGGCCATTGTTGTTCAGCATGGCTTTGGTCTCATGGCCTGGGAAACACAACATTAAGCACAGCCCTAAAACCTCTAGCAGCCATAAAGTGTATCTTAACTTATATTTTACAGCGTTGGTTTCATAGCAAAACTGTTGTTCCCTCAAGCTGAGAGGATGGCAAATATGGACCATAACTTAACATGCAAAAATGTAACCTCTCTGAGGAGTTTGGCAAAATGAGTGTATCCCACTTTCTCTCTACACCAAATGACTAGCCAAGACATGCTTTGGGTCTAAAATTTGCTTTCTGTCTGGAACTGATGAAGCTAACGAATACCGGAAGGCTTGTGCAACTGGCATACTTAAATTATCACATGCTTGCCTAAAACTGTGTTGAGTAATCTCTAACAGTCCTGAGCATGTGGGTTCTGAAACGGTTTCTGTTATTTATATAAACTGACTGAAGATGTTGCACAGTGAAAACAGCAGGGACAAACAGCTTCAAGTTTATTTTGATCAACAACGTGCATTGAGGGTGCTGATATTGTTACCTGCTGCATATATTCAAAATATACACCACATTCAAAATGTCAACAATATTGCAACTGCTAACATTTTGTAATGTTTCACCAGAGATGAAGAGCAGCTCTGATTTGATAATGTCCCTCCACATACTGTCACATGGCGTGATATTAGTTCAGCTGTTTTAGTGTAGTTTAGTCATCAGAGTTTTTGGTAAAAGTCCAACACCCAACCAGTGGCAGGAGGGGAAAACGTGGAAAATAGTGGGGAAAAGTACAGATTAGTTCTGAGAACTGAACTGATAACAGTACGCGGAAATCCCCATAACAACGTGAAAACTGCAAATATCTATCGCTCTCTATCTCTATCCATGCTAGCATTTTAGAGCTAAATTATCAAGAAAAATATTTACTAATTTTGTAACAAATATGAAGATAAATTCAGCTAGATTTCCATATAAAATAGAACGGTATTAATATAGAAAGTGCATCTCGAAATGGTAAAATACCGCTGAACTTAGAGGAGGGAGGTTTGAAAGTAGCCAATCCGAGAAAGTTATTTATTTCTCCTTGCTGCTAATTGGGAGCATCCCATGCTCGCTGACGCGGGACGTTTAATGGCTCTGTGTCTTGTCGTTGTATTTTAGCGTTTTCAGGCCAGCGCGGAATCCAGTCAGTCCCCCAGCCCACCCCGGGGGTGGCCCCTGAACCCCCAGTGACTTTCATATCTGGCCCACTTGCTATTGAAGTTGAATAGCCCTGGTTTCCATTATAAAAATAGACATTTTTAGCAAAACACAACAATGCAGTTTTTCACTATACGCGGGTGCTCTTGGTAAGTAACCCTGCGAAAACCAGGGGCTTACTGTATTCCTTAATATAATAGTTATGTAAACCATTATAACAGATTAGGTTCAGTATCTGCATGTTTTTGTACCAGCACATGCCTAGTAAACAGTAGTAACCAGGAATTCTCTGACTGTCAGAGTGGACAAGGGCTTGATTTAAAGGTGCGTTGGTACCTGCGTAGATGACGATGCCCACGGCCTCCTCTGTATTGCGGATAGTGCATCCTCTGAGCAGCAGGTTGTCTTTGTACAGACCGTCTCGTCTCCCATTGCGGTTTCTGACAAAGAGGTCACACACATTAATCTGGTTCACATCAACTTGTAAACATGCCTGTGATGGCAATCCGTCTTTTTTTTAATAACTTTCTAAAACGTCAGCATTTGCTAGTCACAGAGTCAATGAAGAAATTTTCATTTCATTCTAAAGTGCAGAGCCTGGCGCGCGCACACACATTCCAGTGCACAGCCCAACACATCGATCCATCACGACTCACATCACAGCAGCACTTCTCCTGCTGGACCCCTTATCTCAGCACAAAGCCACTCTGATAGAGAAGCACTGACCTCACTAAACAACGCAAGTGGTACAGGTAAGGCCTGAAGCCACAGAGGAGTGATCAAAGCATTAAAGATATTCAGCCAGTGCAGCACTTTCTACCAAACCCCACAGCTCCACTTTAAATGAACGCTGAACAGAAGGTGGAAAAGATCCAGAGCTCAATGAGGGGCAGTGGATGTGGCTTAAAGTGATAGTTGTGGAAAATTTTCCCCTTAATGTAAATGTGGTTGATCAGCCAAGACAAGTACACACCACTACATATACATTTTAAAAAAAAATCTGTACTCACACACTATATGGACAAAAGTATTACGAAGCCTGACCATAAAACTAGTTCCGCTTTTTAAAATACCCAAAGACGCTGTAGAATTTTGAGTAGAAAAAGAAAACGGAGTATTTTGTTTGTCTGCTCACACTAATTTTTTTCATTAAAAAAATCCTGTTTTTTCCTCCCCCTGTAGTGTCAAAAATAGTATAGAGTATGAAATACATACATATACACATGGTGGGCATAGATTATTTTTTTTAATCTATATTAATCTCACTGTAATCTTGGAATTAATCTAGATTAAAATTTTAATCTAGATTAATCTAAATTAAAATGGCTCATT
>JBBJLR010032686.1:0-12529 GCA_037577145.1 Brachypetersius gabonensis
GTGTGTGTGTGTGTGTGTGTATGTGTGTGTGTGTGTGTGTGTGTGTGTGTGTGTGTGTGTGTGTATGTGTATGTGTGACTTTCTGTCAGGGTCTGGTGGCCTAGAACTGTCACCCGTGATAGTTTTTCTTTCTCTGATTGCTAAATATACCACAGAAATGTCAGTTTTACTGGAAAATCTACTATCAGATCCAAGTGAGCTCCCAGCAGCTCTGGGAACAAACTGCCCTTGTTGTTCTGCTGCTGGGTTTCAGTGGAATTAGAGACGTTCAAATTTCCAGCACACAGATCCAGGGACAGCTCGATAATTGTCTCTAACCAATCAGTGTTTCTGACAGGGCGACCAATCACAGCTCCAGGTGAGTCACTGGGTTTTAGCCTTTAACCGTTAAAGACCGAGGTGTACAGTAATCCCTCATTTTTACGCAGATCAGCATTCCCGGATTCAGACCGAACCGAACTGTATTACCTCCACCAGTCCAGCGGTGGCAGTAATACATTGAAAAATTGTCAACCGCCATAAAAGGAAGAAGAAGAAGCTGCTGCAGCATGTAGCATGACTGCTCCGTGTCTTGTCCTCGTATATTTTGTCCTCAACTCGGGGTTAAGGGTCTTGTTCAGGAACCCAGTGGTGGTGCTGAAGGTAGGATTCAAACCTATGACGTCTTGGTCCAGAGGCAAGTATCCTATCCACTAGGCCACACCCACCCCTTTATTTCATCCGTTTGTTGCGGGTGAACCATTAATATAATCCATAATTCATCATATATCATTCTTACTGTTTCCCAACCTTATGCTTCAGAATTAAACAGGCTGTTCCTGTTACTGACTGTCCGTCTGTACCACAGCTCAGTCTGGGGGTTCCTTAGAATTCCTGATCATCTGGAATCATCTGCTCCTGGTTCTTCACTGGTTCAGGACTTCAGTTAGATGCTCTTTGTTCAGCTTGAATTATTCATACGTAGGTCACTGTGTGTCTTAACCAACAGAAACATTCCTCTGAAACTAGTCAGGGTCAGGGACTGGACTGGAAATGAGAGGCTCTGAAATGAGGGGGATCAAGACTTTTGCACAGTTACTGCCATAACTGTGACCTCTGAGGGTTAACAGGCTGTACGAGTGTCACGCCGTGCCAAACCAGAGAGGCTATTTTGCACAATTTCACCTCCAACATCTGCTGATTAAATATCGCCAAACATGAGTCAGTGATCCTCTTCGCTGCCGCTTAACGCAGAAGAACAACTGGTGCTGTTTGCTTAATTGCCAGAGTCAAATATTTGGCTGGCTGTTGCTACTCGTCGTGGAGCCAAAACTGTTTACAGTGTGCTTTCGGCCGGCTGAGATCACGTCAGAAATGATTTCCCTCCAGCCAATCACAGCCCAGCTACCGCAAATGATGACCAGCGGATTAGAACCGAGCACCAGGACAGAAGAAAGGGGAGCTGTTTAGGGCTGCATATGGAGAACTGGTTCTGAACTGATCCTAAACTGGTCCTGAACTGGCCCTGAACTGATCCTGAACTGATCCTAAACTGGTTCAAAAGCGGTCCTAAAGTGGCCCTAAACTGCTTCTAAACTAGTCCTGAACTGGCCCTAAACTGATCCTAAACAGGTTCTAAACTGCACTGACATAGTAAACCTTACATTCTCATGAAAGTACTGTTTTGTAATAAATCACAATAACGAGAAAACATTGTTATAACCCCCCCCTCCCCCCCATGCCCAGCAGAGCTGCTGTAGAGCCAGACCTGTGCGGAGCTGCTCTTATGAAGGCGCTCCTAATGAGATGTAAACGAATGGGAAAGTGTTTTTTTCCAGTCTGAAAATTCCAAGGTCGCTTTCCAGCGCAGTGGCCCATTCGATCATGGAAACGCAATAAAGCCCCTAACGCCGGCGCTGCCATGCACTATTTTAAGTTTGAGGGGACATTCAAAGCTTCCGCTGGGCCGCTGGTGCCTCAGAGCACGGGAAACTCGCAGATTCTGAAAAATGCCGTAAAGCATGTCAGTGTCATTCCCCTGAAACCCCAGTGAAGCTCCACGTGTCTCTGAGTGTTTATATGGATGTTGATGATGTAAAACTCCTTTCTTTGGGGACTATTTTACCTCATGATGCCCTGCATGTATCCCTCCACCATGTACAGGTTTACTTTTAGGACCAAAATCTTCTTTATGCAGAAATAAATACCAAACACACTTGCTTATGTAGTTTTACATACTATTACACAGAATTTTCTACACGAATGGAGTAAACGTTGTGTTCTTGTGCAAGCGTCAGTGCTAAAAGAAAACTTCAAGAGAAAATGTAGTTGATGAAAAAGTTGATGTGTTTTTGCTGGTCTAGTAGAAAGGGAAAAGACAGAACACACAGAGAGCGACGGCCGCTGTAGCTCTGATGGGAACAGAGCTCTAAATGGCTTTTGGCCATTTCAGACTCACTCAGTGTAATTACAGTCGGACGTGTCAGGCCGTGAATGGTAGAAACATCATGGAACACGACACTCTGCGATGTCAGCAGCCCCCCACTCATTGTTCTCCGTCACACAGAGAGCCCCTCAGAACCTCAGCGAGACCCGGTTCTGCAGGTTCAGGTGACTGTTGGACAGTTTAGCGGAGGAGAAGCTCGTCCTCTGTTTCTTTCCCAACGGCTCCCTCGATTTCAGCAGCAGCTCAAAGCTCTTCTGCAGATGTGGTCCTGAGAAGGCCAAACATCAGGGAGAACCATCAGGAACCTCGGGGTCCTCGGAGGCGGGTTTTAACAACTGTACCTCTGAGAACTCCCAGCAGGCCCTGGAGAGGCTCCGGTAACAGGCGTTTGATAAAAATCCTGGCGGTGGCGAGTAGTGGGGGATGAGGGTGGCTGTACAGGTAGGAGAGCCAGAGCGGAACGCTGAGAGAACCGGAACAGCAGAAAACATGAGAACTGAGATTGATAGCAGAGTGTGGGAGACCCAGGCAGCAGCTCCACTCTTCCAAATCACAGGAGCCAATGAGGACGAGCGACAACGTAACAACATTATAACAGCATTTTTACAACATTTATTCACGTGTTCACAAACCACTGCTCTCAGATTAGCCTCACCAGCACAGAGAGCGACTGTTCATGTGGTTTAATGTTCAGAATGTTTAGAGGTAATATTAGAGTAATAATTTAAATTCTAATCTCTGATATCAGCCGAGCCACTAAATACACTGTTTCCTGAAAATTAATATTATTGCTCTGTGTATAAATAAGTGTCCACAGAGACACTTTTACACATTTAAATGATTGATTTTTCACCTTTGGTTTACAGTTCATGTTATTTTCAGTGAGTCAAATTCAGCAAATGAATTGAAATCGTGCAGAAAACTGTCTAAAGAAATGTGTTACCAAGGTAATATTTCACTCTCTGAAGATAATCTTTCACTCCTTGAGTTTTTCCACTAAACAAAGGCGGTAAAAAGTCACTAGTTAAAAGTTAAGACGCAGATCTGAAGTTGTTTGGAGGTTTCTGGACGTTTCTGTTTGCTTTAAGGCCATAAGGCGCTGAATTTCTTCCAGACCTGACACCACGTGCCACACGTGGGACGGGCGGCCGCTGTTTACTCGACGGCGGGCCGCTGGAGCTTGTGGACCCGTTCTGTAAACAGAACATTTGAAAGCATCGCTGGAGCAGGAGCGAGCCAGGCTGACCCCTCAGAGGAGGGCGATTATGAAACCATCAGTCTCACATTACAGCGCAAGAAACGCTCAACAATTAACAAAATTAACACCTTAAACAAGCACAGACTGCAGACTTGGGACTCCATGACGAGAGCATCTGTCTGAGAGAAGTTATTATTTAGCTCATCACAAGAGCTGAGCGGCATCTTACGGTCAAAACACCAGCGCTGAGATTTTACTGCTACAACTGTGTCTCTTTCCAATCTATTTAAGAGCCCATATCATCACTTTTCTGGAATTAAAACGGTTTAAAGTCTGTAAATATTGTTTTCTCCCTCATCCATACAGCCCATATGTGGAAAATAAAACCAGCCTGTTTTCAAATCATAGTTTTTGTGATGTCACAAAATCAATACATTTACATTATGTCTCCTGGAGCCTAAGAAGGGTTTCAGACTATCTACTGAAAGCTCCAACACAGGGTAGCCAATCAAAAAAGCAATCAGCCTTCAAGCCTGTTTAGTTCTAAGTGAGGTTGGAAAATGGTGTAAGAATATATTTGGTGCACAAACAGGATGGAAGAATGAGACAGAAGGACTTTTTGAATGATGAGTAATATTAGATCTGCAATAGACCTGCATGCGGTTTTTATTAAAGCACAGCAGTGTAAAGTCAGACAGGCCACACTGTGGCACAGATATAATGATCAGTGTCAGTCCACTGTTTCTTCAAAAACGCTCAGCATATGATTATTATGTGATCATTACACCAACTATCATGCAGTATAGAACTAGCTTCATCACAAACACTGTATATGCAGGTAAAACTAAACATAGGTCTGCACTATAGAACCTGTTGACCTGTGTTATTAGATTTTTGCTGTATTTCATGAAGACCTTGATTCATCAGTACACCCAGTGACTCATCTGGAGCTGTGATCGGTTGCCCTGTCAGTAACACTGTGATTGGTTAGAGGCTCATTTGCATATTGCAGTGGTTTCAGCATTGCCAATATGGCCGTGCTAATTGACAAGCAGCAGCACTGTCCAGAGATCGACCACAACAATAAAGAAGGACAAAGCCAGGCTCACGTTAAAGAGCTTGGGGGCCTGAGGGCGTTCCTGCAAGACAAACCTAACGGCCTCAGAATCTGACCTCCGCGTTCGGTCACATTTCCTGCGGAAGGTAGTCAGAAAATGTGTCATCCAATCCAAAGCTGTCCTCAGTGGGAGCGCTGTAAAAGGCTGATGTGTTCCCCACACTCAACATTACCGACTAAACCAATTCAAACCCCTGGAGAGGGACCTTCTGCCATTACTGTAGGAAACAGGAGCATGGATGGCTTTTCAATCTAAAACTGGACTCGCAACTTCGATGAAGCTAAACCACATTAACGTCCACTGATCTTCAGCTAAATGGCACATAAATTGTTGAGAGGAAACGTCTGAAAGGCTCGTTCAAGCAAAATGAGGCATCAGAACTGATCTTCTCGAAATCAGAGCCACAATTTAACGCTTGAATGACTCTTGGAACATTTACATTATATGAACGTGCACCCCTCACTTACAACAACAAATGAACGGAAAGTCTGCGGCCGTTTTCAAAATGTTTTCCAGAATTAAGTGGATAAGATCAAAACAGAGGTGGTTCAGAGCTGGCATGGTGATTCTAAAGAGACCTGCCTATGATAGCTCCCCACAGAAAGGTCTTCATCAGATGGTTCTGGTGGTGCCGCCTGACGCCTGAGATGTTGTTCTACCAGAGTTCTGAGAACATTTTGGTCCTAAAACTAAACTCCTTCATGGTGGAAGGATACATACAGGGCATCATGCGGTTAAATAAGCACTCAGAGACACGTGGAGCTTCCCTGGTGGGACAGAGAGTAAAACGGCTAGAATAGTGATGGAGACGTCTGGTTCCATTCACCTCCACTATATTAGTGTTGGAGACACTGGATCCATTCACCTCCACTATATTAGTGTTGGAGACGTCTGGTTCTATTCACCTCCACTATATTAGTGTTGGAGACGTCTGGTTCCATTCACCTCTACTATATTAGTGTTGGAGACGTCTGGTTCCAACACTAAAGAGAAATCAGAGTATCTATAATCAACCACTTCACACGAACACACTTTGAGTGACTGTATTTACTGAATGATGGTGGAATTTTTTTAAATCCGGTGGAATTCCCCTTTAAGCGAAGCTCTTTACGATGCCAAGTGCTCCTCTATGGGATCGCTCCTCAGAATAATAAATTGGCCCAAATTTGGTTTCCAGCAGGGCTTCTCCACCGAAAGTCCTGTTTAGTCTGAGACCACGCTTGCAGAAAATCGACCTATTATCTCAGCAACAACTGCTGACAAGTTCAGAAACTTGTGTTTTGACAAATTAGAAGCCTCGAGTGTTTTGCTGGTGGGCATTTTTTTCTCAGTGTGTTGGTGTTGGCAGCAGCGTCTGGGTGTTTTTGTGTGATGAGCATGTGATGAAGAAGTCATGTGTAACAGAAACATCTGCCTCAGGCTGTGGACAAAAAAAAGACAAACAGAAAAACAACAAAGGTAATTCTCATCAACAACCGAGCGGCTGGAGCGCGAGCGCTGGCCCGGCCCGGTCCAAATCCACAGGAAGTGATGCCGCAACAACATCTGTGGTAAAACCCACGCAAAGCTGAAGGTTTCTCTGGAACATCCTGTGTTCTGAGGCCTGCACGGAGCCCTCGCTGCTCTATAAGCAAGCGCCCGGCCCGCACCGTCTGTTTTGTTTAGCCGTCCTGAAATATTTGGGAGATCTGTCTTTAAGCTCACAAACACCAGGGATTTGTTATGATTGGGTGACAACACCGGGCCGCAGGAGAGGCCGGCCCTCACAGGAACGTGGTGTCTTCTGGCCTGAGCGGACGTTTCAGGAAAAATCACATTTGCTTCTTTAGTTTTAGCTATGGGGTTATGAGGCTAGTCATGTAACCACCTTATTAGCACCACACCAGTTAGAGTCACACCTAAATCATTACACACTCCCTTCAAAGGCACCTGGCTTCAGATTCCGCTCACAACAGAAATAAATCCTCCTTTTATCTGAAGTCTGACCTGTTTCTCCTAAGTCCCCCCCCCCCCCTTTAGGAGAAATAAGGAGCAAAAGAGAAAATCAACTGAAGACAGAAGTTCTCCTGCAGTTCTCCTCGGTTCTCAGTTTCTTTTCTTTAACAACATTACGGATCAAAACTGTCGAGACTCGAATTTGGTCACTGAGACAAATTTCAGATGTTAGGGTTAGGTTCATTTATAAGAACCATGTTGTTTATGCACTCAGTTGCAAACATGGACTCCTTTGAATTCATTGTTTTTGTGATGTCACACAGTTCCATCCATTCGGTCTGAAGCAGTTTAGCTCCACCCACTTTTGCAGAAGTTAGAAACAGTGTTTCAGAGTTTCTAAGAACAGAGCTCATTTACATATTTCAGTCCTAAAGACAAAAGAGAAGTTGGTGACAGGGTCATTAAAAACAAGTTAAAACTTTACATTTTTATTTTTATTCAATAACATCATGCAAACATCAACAAGCAATAAATTACAAGAAGAATGTGGGTTATCGGCCCTTTAATCAGGCTAAAACCATGTTGTTTTCTGTACCTTGTGGCATCTCTGCATTCTACCCCATAAACATTTGGTGCCTGTTTTTTAGGCATAAAGCGTGTGATGCTACATTTGATATCAGTACAGTCATCTCCCGCTTTCCGCTGTGCATGTTTTTATAGTGGAAATCCTAAATATGCCCCCAAATCTGCTCCCAGTACACTTTAATTTCATTTAAAAGTCAGTTTAATGCATTACCCTTAAAGAAAATGTAAAGGTTAATAAATATTCAGAATCCGAAAACTTTATTGCTTTAAAAAAATGTTAGCATTAGCGATTAGTATTAGCATGCAGGCAAAGACTTGTACACAAAAGAAATAACTCTCTCGACCCACATGTTTAGACAGGGCACAGTTTACTAATACTAAATAAACTGAGATAACTGTTGAAAATTGGGGGTAGTTTAGGACAAGACACGGAGCAGTCATGCTACATGCTGCAGCAGCTTCTTCATCATCGTCTTCTTGTTTTTTTATGGTGGTTGACAACTTTTCAGTATATTACTGCTGGTTCAATTCTCTGAAAAATATCTGTTAGACTGAAACCGCAAATGCTGATCCGCATAAAACTGAGGGGTTTCTGTACTGAAATAAAAAGCTAAGGGTTCTAAATACATAAAGAGTACTCAGAATACAGCGGCAGCCTGACAGCTCCTCAGTAATGAAGTGAAGGTCTGGGTAACGTGTCAATGAACGACACAAACCTACTAAAGGTCAGGATGAGGCAGGAAAACGTTAATCGCCCCTCTTCTCGGGGGGAGGGGGGTGCGACAGCGTCGTCTGAGTCACAGGAGCTCTGAAAGCACCCGAACCAGAACACCTGGACAAATCACCTGAACCAGAACACCTCAACCAAAACACCTGAACCAGAACACATGAACCAAAACACCTGTACCAGAACATCTGAACTAAAAAACCTGAAAAAGAATGCCTGAACCAGAACACCCAAACCAGAACATCTGAACCAGAACACCTGCACCAGAACACCCGAACCAGAACACCTGAACCAAAAAACCTGAACCAGAACACCTGAACCAGAACACCCGAACAAAAACACCTGAACCAGAACACCCGAACCAGAACACCTGGACAAATCACCTGAACCAAAAAACCTGAACCAAAACACCTGAACCAGAACACCTGAACCAAAACACCTGAACCAAAACACCCAAACCAGAACACCCGAACAAAAACTCCTGAACCAGAATGCCTGAACCAGAACACCCAAACCAGAACATCTGAACCAGAACACCCGAACAAATACACCTGAACCAAAATACCTGAACCAGAACATCTGAACCAGAACACCCGAACCAGAACACCTGAACCAGAACACCTGAACCAGAACACCTGAACAAGAACACCTGAACAAAAACACCTGAACCAGAACACCCGAACCAAAACACCCAAACCAAAACACCCGAACCAGAACACCTGAACCAGAACACCTGAAACCGTCACTGAACCAAAGCACACAAAATGCACCTGAAACCTTTTATCATGAGAGAAACGTGTCATTCAGCCTTTTTTCTACACAGAGAACAGGTTAAAAAAACGTATCGCACAAAAACGTGACATTTTCTGAAAGGCTCGATCCCAGAACTTCACCCACAATCATATCAGCTTTAATAAACACAGACATTCTGCCTCATTTCTCACCGTTAAGTTGTTTCGGCTGATATTACTGTGTATCAGAATTCTTCGTCCCGTAAAGTCAATATCAGTATCACACTTAAGAACTCGAGAACTATTCATGCGAATAATTTTTTTTTTTAAGCGTGTACTCTGTTCTCTCAAAACATTTCAGCTTCGCTCGGCAGGTGCAAAGAAGGGTTCTACGCTGTGAAGCCACAGGAAGACCACTAAACAACCTCACCGTGGAGGCTTCTTTGAATGTACCCACAGGAGGGTTAAATGATGAAGGAGAGCTGTTCTTTTCACAGATTAAACAAAGTGCCCAGTCATTATCTAGAACAGGGTAACAGTAAGACGAGACTAAACAGTCTCCTGACCTTCAGTGAGGAATGAAAGAGTCTGTGCAGATCTTTAAGAACATACACCCTTATAAATAAAGGGTTCTGGGGAACAATGCCTCCCTTAGGAACCTTATGATGGATGGAGGTGCTCAGTGGGTAGGATATTTGCCTCCAGATCAAGAGGTTGTGGGTTCGAATCCTACCTTCAGCACCACCACTGGGTCCCTGAGCAAGACCCTTAATCACAAATTGCTCCAGGGAGACTGTCCGCTGTAGTTAGAGAATGAAAGTCGCTTTGGATAAAAGCGTCTCATAAATGTAATGTGCAAGTATGAAGAACCTTTTAAGAGGATAAAATATGTTTTGAAGCATCTCTAGAGTATGTTGTGTTCTGCAGGTGCCAGGAGGGTTTCTATGGTGTTATGTTCTAGGACAACCACTAAAAAATCCTGACAGTGAGTGCTCCTTTAAAGAACCTGACAGTAGGTGCTTCGTTATAAAACCTTACAGTGAGTGATTCGTTAAAGAACCTGACAGTGAGTCCTTCTTCAAAGAATCTGACAGTGAATCCTTCTCTAAGGCACCTGACAGTGAGTGCTTCTCTAAAGAACCTGACAGTGAGTGCTTCGTTGAAGAATCTGACAGTGAGTGTTTCTTTAAAGAACCTGACAGTGAGTGATTCGTTAAAGAACCTTACAGTGAGTGATTCGTTAAAGAACCTTACAGTGAGTGATTCGTTAAAGAACCTGACAGTGAGTGATTCGTTAAAGAACCTGACAGTGAGTGCTTCTCTAAAGCACCTGACAGTGAGTGCTTCTCTAAAGCACCTGACAATGAGTGCGTCTCTAAAGAACCTGACAGCGGGTGCTTCTTTAAGGAACCTGACAGTGAGTGCTTCTTTAAGGAACCTGACAGTGAGTGCTTCTTCGTAGAACGATTATTGTAAAGAAGATGTGTTCTGCAGGTTCCAAGAAGGGTTCTGTGGTGTTATGTTCAAGGAGAACCTCTAAAGAAACTGACAGTGGGTGCTTCTTTAAAGAACGATTATCGGAACTGAGATGTGTGAATCCACAGAAGCTTAAAGATCTTCCAAACTGCCTTGTACTGATTGAAGCTGTTTAATAGAACCACATGTCGTTTTTGCTCCAGAGTGTATTCTGTCCAGTCTAAAACCAGAACCGCTCTGTTACAGAATCGCACTGGGAAATAAACCGCTCACTTTTTTAGAGCCTAAGCTCTGACCCCAGAGGCGGAGAACCTTTAAAGCGGTTCCGCTCGCAGAACGTGCTCGTAAGAGAACGCTTTGCCTGCGCTGGAGCTTTTCACCGACTTCCCCCTCGGCCTGAACCCAGATCAGACAATACCAGTGCGAGCCTGCTCAGGAAAGGTCATGCTCGGGTCGACTTTGGTCTTTGTTTCTCTTCCTACCTCTCTCGGCATTCTTCAGCCTAAAGGTTCCTCTGGTTCTCCGCCTGACAGCACAGTTCTAGGGAAAGAAACTCCAAATTTATGAGCAGTTTCTTTACTTTGAAGAGTGTCAGCTCCTTTATTCTGGCACTGAAGGGATTCTGAAGGGAACCAGAAAAGGTTCTTCAAAACGGTTCCTCCAAAAACCTCATTTTTCCAAATTTTTAAATGGCAGGATCTCTCCGATTAAGTGAAAAAAAAGCAGCTCGAATGACAAATGCTGAACAGCTTACTCCCAGCCCATCGCTTTCAAACCCACCCGAATCTCTCAAATCAGTTTCTTCACCAGCACAGACCGACTGTCCAGTAATTAACAACAACACACACAGAGAAAAGACACTCACTGCCTTAAAAGGGCCCGTAACCCACATTTTGCTCTCACTCTTGTTATTTTTACTGCTTTACTATTATTTTAATATTGTTATTATTATCATATCATTGTTCTCTTTTAGATTCTGTGGTTACGTCTGTATGTGTTTATGCCCAACCCCCCCTCAGGTCCTTTTTTGTCCCAGCCTCTCGTTGTCCAGGCTATTTATGTTACTGTCCCTTTAAGACTGATATATCTTAAGGAGCTCTTTTTTCTGATTGGCTGCTCATTCCAAAATCATTACACACTGAAACACTCAATATAGCATCCGTGTGAGTGGGTGAGCCTGCTGTAGGCTGAGTAGGTGCATCAATAGTTAATTAAAAAAATGTTTTAATTAAGACACTATAGTGTTCAATTAGTCCATTGAACGTTATATTAAAGCACTTCAGTGTTCAATTAACCCCTATAATGTTACATTAGACCAATAATGTGTTAACCCTTAGCCTTCGAATGTAATATGAAAGCCTTTATAGTATTAAACTCACACTTATGATGACTGTGTCGTTTTTGTGACATCACAAAAACAGTCCATTTAAAACAGGCAGCTTAGCGGAAACTCATGGCACTGAGGCTGAACGGTACATTCTGAAAGTGATGTTTGCGTAATTAATAGAACGGAAATAAATGACCTACTAAACAGGGCTGCGTGGGCGGGGCAGTGCCCGCCTCTGGCAGGAATAAATGCCCCGTGTGTCAAAACAGCCTTGTGCAACGAGTACTTTACCACCGCAAGCAATTTACAGACTTCGCAATTAAGAGAAGCGAAGGTGGATCCTGTCCTGGCCTGAACGTCCCGAGTCCGAGAGGCGGTCCAGAGGAGGAAGCAGACTGTAATAAACTGATCTGGGTGCATCCCATCTGTCAATATTGGCACAGCGCACTGTTTACACACAGAACACCCCTCGTCTGACCCGACTGACACACTGAATTATTGAGATGCTCTCGACAAACAAATCTCAGCAGCAAACAGCATTACAGGATCACACTAAACATCTGAGTAACCAACACAGGAAATCACTTTCCATCAGTTCTCCACAATTCAGTGTTTATAGTGTAAACAGAACTGTTACAGTGGAGGAGAATGGAACCAGACTTCTGCCTCTACATGCTCCTCATAGAAATATCTTCATCAGATGGTTCTTTTGGCACCGTCTGACGCCTGAGACGTTGTTCTACCAAGATTCTGAGAAGATTCTGGTCCTAAAACTAAACCCGGTTATGGTGGGGGGATACATGCAGGGCGTTGTGAGGTAAAATAGTCCCCAAAGAAAAGAGATTCGCTATTTTACATCATCAACATCCACATAAACACTCAGAGACACGTGGAGCTTCACTGGGGGGACAGAGTAAAACGACTGGATTGGTGTTGGAGACGTCTGGTTCCATTCACCTCCACTATATTAGTGTTGGAGACTTCTGGTTCCATTCACCTCCACTATA
>JBBJLR010032697.1:0-12528 GCA_037577145.1 Brachypetersius gabonensis
CATAGTCTTGTTTCTATTTGTAAAGTGCGTATCTGCGCTCAGTGATATTTTGTATGAAATGTTTGGATATATCATTTAAAAATAGTAGAATAATGACTATATAGTTAGGGTGGCTTGGACACACACAAACGCACACAAACACGCGCACACAAACACGTGCGCGCACACATACAGAGAGAGAGGTAGAGAGAGGGAGGGACAGAGGCAGAGAGAGAGAGGGAGAGACAAAGAGAGAGAGAGAGAGACAGAGACAGAGAGACAGAGAGAGAGAGAGAGAGACAGAAATAGCCAGCTCATGGTTTGTCATTCCTTTTTATGCTCTGAGGTAAAGCTGAGCATCCAGCTCCTCCACAGCCACACCCGCGCCCCTGCAGCAGAGCTGCATCTCTTTTGTAAAAACAATACATGTGTCTCTGTTATCACTCAGTGGATCCAGTTTTGATTCTTCATGCAAGTGTTTAAGAAGCACAAGGACACCCAGCACAGTTGGCGCATGCCAGTGGTGCCACTTCCTCTGCAAAATGTAAAACGTAAAACCTCCCCCATAAACCACAAAACCCTCAGATACACGACAGAGTGATGCACAAACTAGCTTGGCACAAACTGGGTCATAACCAAACTCGACAAAAAATAGTCATGATGGTCATGAACACACATCATTGCCGATGCCCTCTAAAAGCATTAAATATTGAACACATTTACATATATTCTTTTACATATTCTCTAAAACTACTTCTGTGAAAGAACAACTCAAAGCCCAAACATCTAAAGAAGAATTCCACCTGTTCCACCAATTTTACCCATCATTCCGAATTTGACATAAAAATAAATAAAGTAATTGAAATTAGGTTTGGTGTGAAATGGTCCACTGTAGAGAAATAGGTTTCTTTACAGTGGAGGTGAATGGAACCAGACCGGGCATCAGACAGCACAACCATAACCATTTCCTGGATTGACTTTCTGTGAGGAGCTTTTAGAGGCAGACGCCTGGTTCCATTCACCACCACTGTGAACAGCGTTTCACACCAGACCCACTATATATATATATATATAAATATACAAGATTCTCCTTTATTTTCTGAATACATTTCAGAACTGCACTGGAACTCCACAGAACCTGAAGTGTATGAGTGTCAGGTTTCAGCCTGTCTCCAGGCAGTGATGGGAGGGGCAGGCACAAACATCCACAAACTTTTCAGATTTTTATTACCAATAAAATAAAAGGCATGAGGGCCTAATCACAAATAACCCTGAAACAGGACAACAAAACTACAAAACAAAGAATGAAGTCAGTGGACCGACAACCAAGTTCTCATACAAACAGACTTAAATATACAGGAACTAATCACACAAACCAAAAGAAACACACAAAACTATAACTTAAAAGTCCATTTCTATAACTATGGACGACCCCTAGTGGCCACCGACCCGGGATATTACAACGAGGGTCTATTTTTAGTCGAAAACTAAATGCTGAAGCTCCAAAATGAGGGAATGAACTAAAATGTTTTTACATACATAACATAAAAAGTGTTGTGTTAATTAGCACTTCAGTTTTATGCACATGAATAAAAATGATTAAATATGTCAGAAAATGACCGTTGATTATTTCATCAGTTCTTAAAAGAAAAAAAGGTAGCATGTGCTAACAGTCAAGACCGTCTTTACACATTTCCTCCTAACTGAAACCCAAACACTAACAAGAACACGGAAGCAGAAGCCGTGCAGAAGCAGCTTTTCAGTGCTTATATTTCAGGGATTTTTGTTACTGTCTCTTTAAGACAGTCGTATGTAAATGAGCTCTGTCCTGACTGGTTTCTCTACTTTGACACAAGAATATCCCTTAGGATGAAAAAAGGTCTTTCTTATCTTGCCGCTACACTTTTGCCTGTAGAGGTTGTGATAAAAAAGTGAGTGTGCAAGTTTTACCTTGCCTAGCAACAGTGTAAAGCAAAAGTGTGGGAGGAGCATTTATACATAGACTAGTCGACGTCCGCTTAGAGAAGTCGACTAGTCGTCTGCCCTCCCTTGTGTACGCAATGCAGTCTCTGCCTCTGATTGGCTTCTGCTGACACGCGTTGATTGGTTTAATCAATTATTATAGTCCCTTCATAAAAGGGGCGGTACCGTTGGCATGAGGGGAATCGAAACACGAGGCCACAAGACGAGAGACATGACAGCAAAGAAGACAGACACACATGTGTGAAGATCCTTCACTCTAGACACACAAACAGCACGGAGACCTGCAGAACCTGCAAGTTGGTGTTAAAGTACAGTAACAGAACCGGCACTTTGCATCTGAAACGGCTCCGCAAGCTAACATGGCTAACGCTAGCACTGCAGGGAGTCTCCAGTCCAGAAGACGCGGAGTGGTGCTGTGGCGTAAACTGTTCCCAGTCTCAGTTCTACACTTAAATCAGTTTTTGTTTTGTTTAATTGTTATGTTGACTTTTAATGTTACAGAGAACGTTAATAGAAGTTGCTGAGTGTTGGACACCTGTGTTCCTCCGATGTGTGTGATTATGTCATCAAATGACTAGTCGACCCGACTTCGACTTTGTTGACAGATAAGTTCCAACTATTAATTGAATATTAATATTAATATAATACCAGTTACTGATGCTTTTGTCACCATTATAAAGGAAACATGACTGATTGACTGTCACTTTCTGATTATGGTGGTGGTTAATCAGATGCGTTAGGACTTCATTCCAGCCTCACGTAACTATATCTACACAGAGAAGCATTGTAACTGGATCATTTTTCATGGAGTTGTTTAAAGACTTTAACCCTACCGTTTACAATCATTACATTACATTCATCTGGCAGACGCTTTTATCCAAAGCAATTAAAAATGTGCGAAAACACTCGAGTAGCAGCGGAGTACAAAAACCAGGAGTAAGTATGGAGTAAAGCAAGTAGCGCAACCAAAACATAGCAACGAAGTAGAAGTGGTATATAGTAGTGTTTGGGGGGGTGCTGCCTAGTATTTGTCTCTGGACCAAGAGGTCATGGGTTCAACTCCTACCTTCAGCACAGCACCACTGGGATCCTGAGCAAGACCCTTAACCTCAAGTTCTCAAGTTGCTAGGGAATGGGAATGGAAGTTAGGGAATGGAAGTTGCTTTGGAGAAAAGCGTCTGATAAATGCTGTAAATGTAAATCCAAACAATATTCTGTTGAACAAAAATGAACTTTGAAATTATTAGGGCCTTCTCTGAAGGCCTGGAATGCTACGAGGGTTCCCCTCAGGTAATATTATAGACAAGGGTCACCAATCTTACACACTGAGGGCCGGAGTGGTTCAGGTGTACACCTGACTCCACTTGTTGGGTCAGTTTAAACAACTGATTAATTGTACAAGGTGTGCTCGTATTTGCCACACCAGCCTCTATGTGGATAAAGACATGGACCCCTGGCATAGATAATCACATGATTGCACTGTTTACTGATATACATATATGACCAACTAGTCACACAGTCGTCCCCCTGAAGTGCAAACAACAGTTCCACACCCTGTTTGCAGTTCAGCTGCTATGGCATAGAACAAGGCGGCCTGTTTAAACATAACCCAACACAAACACACACACACACACACACACACACACACACACACACACACAAATTACCTTCTCAGACAGCTGTAAGCCCAGGTCAGGGTTGATAATTCAATCAGTCTGATTGCTGCAGCTCTTTCATGTGGCATTAGTATCCACAGTAGTGTTCTGCGTGTGATTGGTTGGTCTCGTACAGCTAAAGCACTGAAAGCAGGTTTTAGAGTCGAGGGTGGATTTAAAAGGCCACCCTGTAATTTGCTTTCTACTGTGAACACGCCTAATAGCAGCACCCAGGCGGACAGGATTAGCACAGGTTACCGGACACTCATCCAAACGGTGGAACATTTAAAGCAATTGTTCAGTCAAAAATCGAAAACAAACTCGCACGTTTGCAAATGTTAGTTTTGCACTAGTTCATGCAGCTGACAAATAGTGGAAGTCAATTCCCAGCAATCAGCACTATGCCAACAGCATGTCTACACCATCAGGTGTCTGAATATCTGTGAACCTTTTAGAACCTTCAACATTCCTCCATAAATATGACGTAAAACATGATCAGCGGCTAAAAGTAGATAAAAAAACCCACCAAATTTAACAAATGCGACTAAAATATTATACTTGGTCATTTCTTTATTGAGGAAAATATATATATGTATATATGTATGTTATATATGTATCAATTGTAGAAAATTCCAAGACCATTCCTACCCTCCACAGCAGTAGCCACTTCAAAAATCTGCAAGGTCACAACAGATTGTAACTTAAGCAGGTATGGCCGGTTCCACATTGGCTAATATTGCTGTTTATGAGTCCACAATGGTGTTTATGAGTCCAACAGTGGTGTTCCTAGCAGGGATGCAAGGACAAAGTCACAGGTAGCATTCAAGTAGCAGCGGAGTGGGAAAAACAGGGGAGAGTTCTAAGTAATACATTTTAAAGTATGGAGTAACGAAGTAGGAGTGGTCTACAGTACTTACAGTGTTGGTGGTGGAGCCCTAGTGGTAAGAAAACTTGCCTCTGGACCAAGAGGTCATGAGTTCAAATCCTACCACCACAGGGTTCCTGAGCAGTAGCTCCAGTGAGACTGCCCCCTGTAGTTAGGGAATGCAAGTTGCACTAGTTGCCTGCTAAATGCTGTAAATGTAAATCCAAACATTATTGTTTTATACGAAATTATTAGGGCCTTCTCTGCAGGCCTAGAATACCACGAGGGGTGCACACCTGACTCCACTTGTTCAATTAGTTTACACAACTGATTAATTGTACAAGCTGTGGTCGTATTTGTCACACCAGCCTCTTTGTGGATAAAGACATGGACCCCTGGCATAGATAATCGCATGATCAGACTGTTTACTGCTCTCCTAAAAGTGCATTACTGCCCACTTAGTTTGCTAAAGCTCATGTGAATAAACCAGAATGACACTGGAAAAAAAGTTTTACAGATGGAAGAGACCAAAATACTTTTGGTTTTGGTGTGTTATCTTTGAAGAAAGGAAAACACAGCATTACAGCAACCCTTATCCCATCTGTAAAGCATGGCGGTGGTAGTATCGGTCAGGGCCTCTTTGGCTGTTTATGGGCCAAGACAGTTTGCAATCATTGATAGAACAACTAATTCTGAATTACAAAAGCAAATTCTAAGGGACGTGCCCAGAGAAAGTGGGTCATGCAAGATAACTACCCAAGCCACCAACATCCCACAGTTGAGATGTTCTGTATGAAAGAAAGTTAAAAGCAATTCCAGCCCCATTCGTTATCTACTTTAGGGACATGTCTGAGTATATTATGTTTTATTTATGCAAAGAAATAGAAAATTCACAATTCAAACATTTATGCAGAAACAGAAAAAGTACCACTGTACCTCAACAATGTTAAACTCTTAAAGGGGAATTCCAGTCCAATTTCTGCATAACTGAACTGAGATGTAAGCAATGCTGTTCAGAGTGGGTTGACGTTTCTAGAGAAGAGTCATAGACAACAGTGAGTCCAGTTCCAGAAATCAAATAAGCAAGTTTATACGACTACTGAACACCTCCACACTGTCTGAGGTAAGAGTGTGATGATTCCTGGTCTGCAATAACTAGTCTAATTGGTGGAGTACTAGTTTTTATTACTTGTTAGCTACATCAGCCTTGTTTTTCCAACGCGAGACTGAAGATCCAACTACATTTGGCACTGAGGAAAAACCACATTGATAGTATATTTTTAACATTCTTCTCTGATAATACGTCTCTACAGAAAATCAAAACAAAAAAAAACTGAACAGGCCCAAAAAATAACTTATTCAAAATGATTTAATTTATTGGAATTGTGTAAAAAAATGTAACAGTAATTTCATAAAATACACAAGACAAACAAAAATAAAGTATCAAAATGTATCTTTAAGTGACCAACCAGGACTAAATTTAAAAAGTGTGTGTACTTCAGGTACACACTGGCCATGAGACTGAATGGAGGATGACCAGGCCACTGCTAAGTTGTTACAGTGGCATGAATTGGCAAAAGTGCACAGCTCCTTTCAAACTTCTGTATTCTGTGAACCGGTGAATTCGGACCACTCTGGTCCTTCCAACCATCTGCTTTAGCTTCAGAAGTGATTGAATTAGGTATGAAAGGCATGTTAAATTTGGTTCTGGACTAACATTGCCTTGCACGTTTGAGTATTTTCACTGCTCCTAACACACCTCATTCAACTAATGCGCTCATTAATCCCCCTTCCGAAGCTGCTGTGGGTGTGGTGCAACAGAGAAAGTGCTGAACAGTGCAGGGCAGTTTGCCATCAGGACTAGGGCTGGAAAACAATGTGTTAGATGCAGGTTTGAACTCAGCTGTCCAGGAGAAGGGCTGGGTATGACTTCGAAATGTACTTTTCTGTCAAGACAATCCTCCTTTAATATGGTATCCATCTTCGTTATGGCCCTTTGGGGGGAAAAGCAACACAACAGTCATTTTTTTCCCAGCCAGCTCACAGAGTTATTATCAGAGTGATGGTTCTAATGAAAATGTGTCTTCTTTGCAAAATGCATGAGGATGTAGTACTTAATTCTTTCATAACTTAACAGCAACATAAGCCTTGCAGCTCCAATTAAACACTAACAAATGGAGGCGTTTCTGTGCGTTTTGGCCTTTCGTCCACCCGTAACTGAAAAGGTTTTGGAAAACTGCGTTTCTGGGTTTACGTGTGGACGAGAAAAATGAAGATTTCGAAAAATGGACTGTTTCGCATCAGACTGTGCACCGCTCATATGAGGTCACTGTATGCGTAGAGTTTACATCAGGTTTTCATTTACAATGCCTGACCTATACAAAGTACTACTGCTCTCAACCTCATTGGCAGTTCTGGCCTTTTCACACTCAGGAGGAG
Source organism: Brachypetersius gabonensis (assembly GCA_037577145.1). Lineage (NCBI taxonomy): Eukaryota > Metazoa > Chordata > Actinopteri > Characiformes > Alestidae > Brachypetersius > Brachypetersius gabonensis. Next base: position 6,922 of record JBBJLR010032697.1, read on the forward strand.
TTTCTGTCCCTCCAGTAAGAGAGACAGAGAAGTCAGAGCAGCTTCAGACATTGTTATATTCAACTCAGACAGTGTCTGGTAATGATGTCCGCCCTCCAAGGCTTCTGATTGCTGTTCACACGTACATGCGATATGACCTTAAACTGTACTGCACTGGTAACCAAACACGTCTTTGCTCATTTTGGAAAATGAGCAAATGTGTAAATTTAATTTTTGGCTACACTATCACTTTAAAAAACATTTAAAGATCCGTGTCCTTGCCTGTATGTGGGAGCTGTAGAGCGAGTGCTGTTCCTGAAGGGCCAGCGTCTGGTTGACAAACTTCAGCATGCCTGAAAGAGTGTCCATATCCGGTTCTTCAGCTTCACCTCCGTCCAGCATGTAAGTGAGAGGGTTAAATGTGGAGTCTGTGGCAGCGGTGAGGTCAGGGTTGTTCAGGCCCTGCCAGTCTGCACCCGGAAGACTGGGACACCTCAGCACCTCCTCTATTCCCGCCTTCACACTTTCAGAGAGGTCCAGAGAGACGTCCGAGGAGGCCTTGTTCCAGGAGGTGGAGGAGCAGAGGCTGGAGCGAGAGAGCTGGTCCTGACGGGAGGGGGAGGAGAAAGGATGGAGGTCTTTAAGAGCGGGAGAAAGAGAAGGAAATGAGCTGGACTCGTGGTGGAGAGCAGCACTCTGGAGCTCGGCGGCTCTTTCCAAACTGGAAATCTGGACCTGAAGACGTGTGATCTCTGACTCCTGTGGGGTTGGGGGGGGGGGTGTTAAGAAAGTGAGAAAAAGAGAGACAGAGGGAAAAGAAAAAGAAACAAATCCAGAGAAATTAAAAACAGAAATAATACGGGGAACAAGAAGGAATAGAGGGAAAGTGGGAGAAAGAGAATGAGAAAGAGAAAACAAAATGGAAAAAGAGAGGAGAGAAAGTGGGAGAAAGAGAATGAGAAAGAAAACAGGAAAGGGGAAAGAGAGCAGGGCAGAGAGAGAGAGAGAGACAGTGGGAGAGCGAGAAAGAGAGCATAAGAGAGAGAGGGAAGAGAGACAAAAAAGAGAAAAAACGAGAGAGAGAGAGAAAGAACATTAAGAACAATCTAACCCCATATTGCTCGGAAACTGAAGCTACAGTGAATGGAAGAACTTTTTAAAGATGATTCCATTAATGTTTCAGGCTTTAAAAACTTTCACTGTGGCTTCCAGACTCAGAATGACCTCTTTTATCAAATGCAGTTATTCAAAACTAACATCACTGAAAAAAGAAAACCAGGGAGGCCTTCTCTCAGTGCAGGTTTTTAAACGTACAAAGAAACCGTGTGTGTCTTACTGGATGCAGAAATCTTATTAACATTAAGAGAGAAGGACCACCAGTATACTGATCACTGCCTGATCATCTGGAATCATCTGCTCCTGTTTTTTCACTGGTTTAGGTGTGCTGTGTTAGGCTGGAATTATTTCTACATCACTGTGTGGCAAAATATGAAGAAATGCGGTGACTTAAGACTTAAAGATAGACTTGTGTGCAGCTTTTATTAAACCGCAGGCACCAATCAAAAACGGTTTCAATATTTTCAGACTGAAGTCAGACAGGCCACACTGTGGCATAGATATAATGATCAGAGTCAGTCAGCTACCACTCTTTCTTCACAAACACTCAGCATATGATTATTATATGATCATTATACCAACTATCATGCAGCATAGAACTAGCTTCATCACAAACACTGTACCTGCAGGAAAAACTAAACACTGATCTGAAATCAGCATAAAAAACACCACAGATCCCGCAGAAACTGATCTCTGATGACCTGTTGCCCTGTGGGGGAGGGACCAGCTTGCGGCCACGGTAGGAAAATAAAATGAACCCACTGGTTCTTCAGAGGCTCCCATGAAGGCACTAAAAAAATACATTTGTGCTCATTTGTACATCTAAACACAGAGCAACTGCCATGCTACACTCGTTTGCAAGCCATGATGTCTCTACAGGTACAAGTGTCACACACAGCACTGACGTTCCACGGAGCTAATTTTTTTTTTTGTGGAGGGGGGGGTAACCTTTCCCCTTATGATAGATCGGTCATCTGAGCTGTTGTTCTCTCAACGGTGGAGCAGGAAAATCAAGACGCTCTTTACACCGATCGCCATTTCTAGCCACTGCAGGACCACAGGCAGGCTAAGGGAACCCGTCATTTTCATGCCATGGGACCTTTAACTGTAAAAACTACAAGAGCCCTTTGTTATTGTGACATAGAAAAACTGGTAGTTCAAGAAAAGTGTTTTATGTTCTTCTGTCAGAGGTATACTTTAATGAACATGACGTGGCACGACCCAGAACAGCAAGAAGAACGGGTTACCATAACAGGGGTGTAACTCTGACAAGTGCTCCTTGAAGGGTTTACTGGCTTTGCACAAAAGGTAAAATATTTGTTAATGATTCTCAGGCACACCCTGTCATTATAAGTCAAGAAAATGGGAACTCCCTGGCTTGTTCATTACGGCACTGGGTCATTAGTACCAGCATCAGTACAGAAGTGCAGGAACAGTAAAGTTAATTCATTCATTCATTCTCTGAGCTGCTTATCTTAAACAGGACTGTTGGGATGTGTGTGTGTGTGTGTGTGTGTGTGTGTGTGTATGGGGGCGGGTGTTCCAAAATGGAAAATGGTTATTGTTTTATGCACCAAACCACAACCAAAACTCTAATATTTCAATTAAAAATAAATATAGGACATTAATTGTAACACCTTCATCCCACATATATCTATAATACGGCTGGAAAAGTCTCGTGCCACCTTCTATTTCCTTTCTTCAAAGATAACACACCAAAACCTTTTAATCAAATTGTTGGAGCATAAATATTGTTTTATTCTGAATACTATTTTATCCCTATCCCAACACTCATAGGCATTTGGTCAAATGGTCCTCCTTGCAAACACGTCACACCATTTATTGGTTAATGTCATGTCCTGGTATGTAGTTTAAGTTTATTTAGGGACTTTGATTATGAAGTAGTGATGGTTTTCTATTCGGTTGTGTCCAAAAAGTGCATTCATTCACTACATAGTGTTTGCTATATAGGGGCCTAACTAGTGAACAAGGGGAGGTGACGTTTAGTTAATTTAGGACATTCGAGATGTTAAATTTTTACTAACTGTCGACATTTATCTCTGTGGCATAAGCGCATGTCTCGTCTCTCTAGTTCAGACACAGCCCGCACATGAGGCGGGGTCTGGTGGACACGGGGACAGATAGATCCGTCCGGGGGGTTCTACCAGAGCTGGACTGGCATTTGCCTTGGTGGGCCGAGGTCAATTTTGGGCCGGCGCAGAATCCCGTCTGCCAGGCTGGATCACGTACCATGCCCACCCCTCGGACCGCGGCTCAAAATGCCCGGGCTGATTTATATCCGAGTCCAGCCCTGGGTACTACTGTCCTCCGCGGAGAGAGAGAGGGAAAGAAAGTGCAAGTGTGGCTGAATCTCCTCTGTTTGAAACGTCTAAAACCAGTCTTTTATACAAACCCCCTTATTTAACTCAGCTTTCAGAGGCAATTTCCAAAACAATTTCTTTTCTTTACAGTAGTATAAATCCTTCTAAATCTAGCACCTACTCTGGCCTGCTGTCATTCCAATATGCCGGAAATGGCCGGAATATAATGCTAGTTTTATGTCAGAGTGGTTCTTGAACAAAAAGGTCCACATATCCTTATCATGACCACAATATATTACATCAAATCCAAAATAAAAGAACCCAGCCTTGGTATCCACTCCATTTACTTCCCGCCCCAGTACCTTGATGAGCAGGGTCTCATTAGCAGTCTGCAGGAGCTGCTCTGTGGAGTAAAGCTGAGCTCGGAGTTTAGCAGCCTCGGATTTGGCTTCGTCCAGCTGCTCTCTGGTCTGCTGCAACCGCTGGGTCAACTGCTCCTGGGAGCTTCGGAGGCTGCTGGAGATCTGATCCGAAACCTTCAGCAGTTGCCCTCTGGTCTGCTGCAGAGCCGAGAGCTGAGGAGGATACATTTGTGTATATTTGTGACTGTTGGCTTTCACTCATTGTTAACAACATTAGCATAGCTGACTGCACTATTCCTGTAATTGTGTGCACGTGTTAAGTTGCGCAAAGTGAGGCATCCATGACCAGCAATTATCAGAGTATTATTGGTGAAGGCACAAACTCACAGAAAAATGCCTTTAATAGGAAAAAGGCTTTATACAGTGTCGCATACTTATATCAACTACATGACAATTTAACTTGTCATTGTTTAATAAAGCAACACTACCGAACCCTTAGGATAACTGTACTCTACTCCTCGTCCTGATTGGTGGACACATTTGATGGCCATCTGCCAAAGGATTTTGCTGCTGTAAGTGCATTAACTTCTTGCACCATTCCATTAAAATGCACTGCAGTTTAACTTATGAATAAAGGATGAAAGGTAATGTCCCTAAGGAATCGACTGGCCTGCAAGTTCTGGGAATGGGCTGAGAGGGAGAGAAATCTTAAGGGATTTAGAATGGTCTGATAGACTACATTCTGGTTAAGGGGGAAAATGTTGTGATTGAGCTTCTTGTTTTAATAAAACCCAAAGTAACGTTCTGTACGCAGCAGCTGTACCTCTTTGTGGTGCTCCGCTCTCTGCTGCTCAAGCTCGTGCTGTAGTGCAGAAACTGTGGTCTGAAGTTTAGACTCGGCCTGTGAACTCCGCTTCTCAGCTCTACACAGCTCCTCCTGTAGCCGCTGCACCTCAGCTTCCTACACACAAACATGTAATTTACACATACATAGTACACAATTAATATGTGTGTGTATACATAAATATATACACAATTACACGCACAAGAGAGAAAATACTTAAGTAATTACTATACTTATGAGTGTTACTATACTTTAAGTGCAATCTAAAGTGTAAATTCAACACTAACCTTTTTTTTTTACTATTTAAATTTAGACCTTCAAAATATTTTATATTAACAGCTGGGAGTAACAAACTAATTCCATTTAATTCTAAACAACAAACTCGGACACAAATTAGGGTAAAAAAAGCAGGATATAAGCCCTTTAATTTGATTGTTTTTACCAAAACATCCAATCATTCATATCAGTGTAAAATTAAAACGCCAAAGAATTTGTCTTTGTGTGAAGATGACAACCGTCACTACATCACACACCATGTGAACATGACTTCTAACTTTTTAATCTCTTGAAGCATCTGCTAAACACCCACAGGGCATTTAGACCTTTCTATGAACAACCAGATTTTTCTTGTTCATCAGTCGAGTTCACACGCCTTTTAAAGTGCAGCCATTGTGAAAAACTATGTATTTTAAAAATAAAAGAGTTTGACACTGATTATGTTTCAAAATGTACCATTTACTCTCTGGCCCATATAAGCAAATACAGCTGCAAAAAACACTGTTTTGAATTCATGAAAACGAACACATTTACATATATCTGCACACTCAGCCTGCAGCTTAGCCCCGCCCCTTCTTTCTCAATGTAGCTAGACTGAACTGCTCTTAGAATGAGGTACAATACCATGTATTATATTACACACACACACACACACACACACACACACACACACACACACACACACACACACACACACACACACACACAC